>CM033641.1:264413960-264626646 GCA_019512145.1 Engystomops pustulosus | reverse complement strand
TTCCCCCAAAACACATTTCAACTTCATTGCAGGCCTGCCTTAAAAGGAGCAGCTAACATCGTTTCAGTGATTCCTCCATTAACACAGGTATGGGTGTTGATGAGGACAGTGCTGGAGATCAATCTGTCTTGATTAAGTATGGATTATACCACTGGTGTGCTTGGCATCACTGTTTATCCTCTCTTGACCATGGTTATCTCTAAAGAAACACATGCAGTCATCATTGCACTGCACAAAACTGGCCTATCAGGGAAGAGTATCACAGCTAAAAAGATTGCACCTCAGTCAACAATCTATCGCATCATCAAGGAATTCAAGGAGAAAGGTTCCATTGTTACCAAAAAGGCTCCAGGGCGCCCAAGAAGGACCAGCAAGCGCCCGGACCGCCTCTTAAAAGTGTTTCTCAATCCCATTGAGAACTTGTGGTCAATCATCAAGAGACGGATGGACAAACAAAAACTAACAGATTGTGACAAAATGCAAGCATTGATGCAAGAATGGACGGCTATCAGTCAGGATTTGGTCCAGAAGGTGAGTGAGAGCTGCCAGGGAGAATTGCAGAGGTCCTGAAGAAGAAGGGGCAACACTGCAAATATTGGCTTGCTGCAGTAACTCATTCTAACTGTGAATAAAAGCCTTTGTTACTCATAATAATTAATTAATGCACTTCTTTTTCTGTATGTGATAAAAATATCTGACAAACACACATAAAAACCAGAGGGCAACAGAAAATATAATATTTGTGTTATTCTTAAAACTTATGGCCATGACTGTAGACTATGCTAAAAATGACCTCCGGTAACATAATTCCCCCTTGGAGACTCAGATTTTTTAAGGCTACAAGCAGAGACTTACTAAAGTAACACTTTAATATACGAAAAAAATAGTGTACTCAAAGAATAAAGTTGTCAGATAAAATGAAAAAGATAAAAACAGTACACATACGATACTTACAAACAGTTAGGGAAAAAGGTAACAAAAAACTCTTGCTATTGAAGAAGGTAGAAGTTCTTTGGCCTGAGGACAAGGGGCGATCCTGTCTTCAAGTGAATAGAGTCCCCCAAACTGAACCAAGCCATGTGGCTGTCTTCATCTATTTTTTAAAACATTTTTGGAATTACGGTAATATTTGAATTTTATCGCTGGTGCCGAAGGACCATTTTCGTGTATTCCAGACCTACCAGGTATAACTTATTATCCTTCTTTTTTGCGCGCTCTCTATATATGTACCATTGTGTTGGTTATATGAAATGCCTTTGATGTATTTGTACCTTCTGGCCATGCACTAAGCAATTTAATATTCCTACTGTATTGTAAGCCATTGTGTGCCCGCTGCCCAGCACCCACATTTTACTACCCTATTGTCATGTTCTATTTTTAAATTGACTTCAATAAATTTTTGACTTTTTTATTACCATCTTTGCTCAGAAGAGCTGCCCAACTATAGTCAGGACTGGGTTTATGGTCGTATCCAAGGAGTACAATAGAGAAAGTTTTTATTAAAAACATTGAATTAGAGAGAATTTTATTTTGCCATCATGAGTATATTTCAGAATTTGTTGTTTGTTGGTACACCCCTTAAGAGGTAAAAGTAAGATTTTCTGCTTCATTCTTATTGCTTTTTGTGCTGCTAAGGAACTTTGCTGCTCTTTCCATTATTACTTCAGCTCCTAAAATTACATTTTTATTTAAATACATGTATTACAATATAATTTACTTTACTGCAATAGTGGAAGCAGTGTGTATTCCTCCATGAATATTAATAAATGCAATTAATCAAGGAAAAACTTTCTGATGGCAGAAACAGATGCCAGTGTTTCCCTAAACATGCAGCATATACACCAGACTTCTAAATAGAGAATACTCTCTATACAATTGTTGAAACATTATGGCTGACTTGCACTATGGGTAATATTGTTGGTAAAACTAAGAAAAGATTCAGTTCAGGACTATTGCAAAATAGGAACCGTTGTCTGGTACACTAAAACCTCCCATGTATGTATGGATGTAGTATGCGAGTCTTCTATATTGAATTATATCATGATTAAGGGGCTACACCTCAAAACAGTTTTTTTGGGGGGGTTTATTACTATAAAGCTGAGTGAAGACTCCATAATCAATAAAGAAGACTGGTAAACTACATGCAGTGTGAGTATTAGCGTGCTGGACAACCGTTACTGTTTTGCCATTGCCGAGTCGGTGGCCTTAGGACATCGTCACAAGCACCACTCTCGTTTGGAAGAAGATCGAAGTCTGAGTGGTCTTCGGTCATCTGCTTTTTTTTTGTAGTTCAGGACTATAGCTTACTTTTTATTTTTACCCTCATCAACATAAATTCTTCACTAGGTGTCATTCTTGGCTGATTGTGGCTTAGCTGCCTGGGCAGCTTGGAGTAGTATAAAATGAGTTTCCAGTATCCTCTCTGCTATTCTTGGTAATGATGGGTCGGTGACCATTCAAGTGGAAGTTGGGAGGTTTGGGGCTAGATTGTTAGTTTTAAGCCCCTTCTACACTGGCGTTTTTCACGCGCGAGTTCTGCGCGTGCATTTGACGCGCAGAACTTGCATTGCCACTCTGTCCCATGTATTTATGGCTCTTTCTCCATTAGCGTTGTTTTGACGCGCGTGCTTGCGTTCGTTTGCACGCGGGGGGCTCAAAATCGCAGCATGCTTTTTTTGCTGAGTTCACGCGCATTTTCACGCCCCTTCAATCTATGGATATGCCATCAATAACGCCTGCACCTCGCAATCATTGCAAGTGGCGTATGAGCGTAGTGCAATAGCGTTTTCAACTCGATGGGTTGCTATCGGTGACCAGTCAATAACAGTATACTCCCCTCTCGCGAACATCATTATATCTAACAAAACACAGCTGAAGACCAGTGAAATAGAATACAAACCGGGCACCCACGGTGACACAACAGTGAACCAACCACATATCATTAAGAGAGAAAACACATGTGCAGTAACCAGTGCAGAAAGATTGACAGATGTTCGGCACATCTGCGTTACTTGGTCGGGAAAAGAAATGACGCGCGGAACGTAGCGGCCAAAATGCATGTGAAGAACAATATATATGTGTTGAAGAAACACTTTGCAGATGTATTTAAACTCTGCAATGTGTTCTTCCACACACATATATATGTTCTTCACAATGCTATTTTGGCCGCACCGTTCGCGCGTTATCTCCCGACAATAAGGCAGATGGCCGAACATTTGTATCGTATTCTGCACGTGTTCTGCACTGTTGTTTTTTCTCTTAAATGATCCTTGGGTCACTGTTTTCACTGTGTTCACTGGTTTTATTCTATTCTTCACTGTTCTTCACATCTGCTAACTTGTCGGGACATAATATACACGGGGGACAGTGAAGAATAGATCGCAGATGTTTGCTACTTATCAGAAGACATTATTTTTTAATTAAATAACCCATTTTAATCCCAAACCATGGTCCCATTGAAAAATGCTCGATTCTCCCATTGACTCGCGCGTGAAAAATGCGGCGAAAACGCAAAAAAACCGCTAACAACACGCGCGTGAAAAACGCAAAACCGCTAATTACTCCAAGAAAAAATGGAACAAAAACGCAGCCAAAAACGTCAGTTTTTCACGCATTGCACCCTGACGTGAAACGCAACGCTAGTGTGGAAGAGGCCTAAAAGCAGTGTAGTGAAAATTTTTTAATTTGTTGCTTAGTCTGTATCCCAATGGTGTTTTATCGGGCTCAAAGCTTTTCCCCAATAATCTGGGAAAGTATCTCAAACAATAAAATACCGGTAACCCTCCATTTTGCATAGCACATTTGGGACATGTATCTGCTTCTTGTTTTACAAATTTTTTATTACTATTATTATCAGGACTCTATGGGGCCCGCAGTGTCAGGGGTCCTTTGCATCCAACCTGACACACTAAATAGTGGAGGATGTGCACCTTTATATACATCTACTTCACATTGTACAGCATAATATGTATATAACATATATGTGATGTATATATGCTGCATCTGTGATGTGTATACACAATATGGGGCATATTTATCAGGACCTCTGCACAATGCCAGTGGCGCAGAGGCAATGCCATTTTGCATAGCACATTTGGGACATGTATCTGCTTCTTGTTTTACAAATGTTTTATTACTATTATTATCAGGACTCTATGGGGCCCGCAGTGTCAGGGGTCCTTTGCATCCAACCTGACACACTAAATAGTGGAGGATGTGCACCTTTATATACATCTACTTCACATTGTACAGCATAATATGTATATAACAATCAAACTAAGGAAGGTAGAAGCAGCACTCCAATATCAAGTGAAAAAACGGTAAATTTAATCCACCATAGATGCGACGTTTCGCCTGATCATTACAGGCATTTTCAAGCATGCTTGAAAATGCCTGTAATGATAAAACTACAAAAGACGAAAGACGCATCCCCATGGTGTCTACCTATACTGTTCATAGTCGTAACATTGCCTCTATTATCCGCAAGAATTGGTGCATGCTAAGCACATTTTATAAACATATTCCTGAGTTTCAGGCTCCTCCACTGTTCTCATATAAGAGGAACAGTAATCTACGAGACAGACTGGTAAGGACTAATGTGGCTTCCACCGGAAGGACTAGATCCCTCCGTAATGGTTGTTTTCCATGTATGTCTTGTGACAATTGCACCTTAATGCTTAAAGGTGAGATATTTGTTCACCCTACTTCCAAGACAGCATACAGAATTAAATCCACCGTGACTTGCAGAAGTGACTTTGTCGTCTATGTCCTACAGTGTCCATGTAACTTGCTTTACGTGGGAGAAACCACGACAGAATGCAGACTGCGTCTTAATAATCACAAATCTAGCATCCGCACTAAAAAGCTTGATCTCCCAGTACCTTTTCATTTTCATGAAGCTGGACACAAAATAGATGATCTCCGATTCACCATTATTGACAGAATACCACCATTACCCCTGGGTGGCAACAGGGAGTTACTACTCAAACGTAGGGAAGTACAGTGGATACACAAACTTAACTCCTTAAATCCGAAGGGTCTGAATAGGGATTACCCCCTTAATGTATTTTTTTGATTCCCCAATCTCCCTTCGAGTCGCTGTTCTTGTCTTCCTCTGAATCTGTGTAAGTTGACGTTATATATCACACCATTGCTTTATGTCAGTTACTATGTATATAGATTTGAATATACCATATGAGGCTCCTATGTCAATTTTGTTCTATAGGGTTGAATTAACCACACTTACCGTCTGTTTCTTTCACTCCACAGCAGCAATTGGACCACGACGTGGACTTATATGACTCTCCTCGCTGCGGTGACATACAGGTGACTGGGCTATTCTGGAAAGGACGTGTACCTTGGACTGGACCACGATCCCGGATGGGACACATAAGACGGGCTTGGTCTTTCTAGCCGATGCGGAATTTTGAATGTTCCTCTGCCCATTGTCCTGTATGTCCTTGGTCCTGTCTTTCTCCTTTTCCCTTTTACAGCACCTTTACAGGTCCCGCCTGGTTTGTCTAAGTCCGCCCGTGAGTTTTAGCTGCACAGGAGTTGAATAAATATTCTAATGAAGACGGACACTATGTGGACATACAACCCTTGTACGCACGCGTAAGCCTCGGATTCTATACAAGGATTTTGGGCTGACTGACAGCTACAGACCGACATTGGATCCGTAAAACTATACAAGTTTTCGTCAAAGAATTTCCTTTTTTTTTGGATGCCTCGTTATGGACTGTTTTTACTTGGACACTGCACTGCACACGATCGAGGTTGCGTCTTTATATGGACTTAAAGTGCCGTATATACTGATAGCGCCCTTGTCAATCAATGCACTTTATATTATTAATTATACACTTTTGTCATGCACTTGATGCACTTTATGTGGTCACTTTAAGCACTTTATATTTTGGTTTTTTGTAATAATATGTTTGAGATACGCTGTATAATATGTCACGTGTTCCGGCGTGTACTAACGCCGCCTATTTAAGTCAGCTGTTACCTGACTAACACTATGCTTGAAAATGCCTGTAATGATCAGGCGAAACGTCGCATCTATGGTGGATTAAATTTACCGTTTTTTCACTTGATATTGGAGTGCTGCTTCTACCTTCCTTAGTTTCGTTTTTTCACTTGATATTGGAGTGCTGCTTCTACCTTCCTTAGTTTGATTGTCCTGAGCGTGTCACGTCAGACCCGCTGAGAAGACCTGCACCCGACTCTCTACACGGTGCCGTTCCAACCTGCCTTTTTTTCCTTTGTATAAGGAGCCCTTAGGTGCACTGGAGCACTCCCACTGCTCCTAAGCTGGTAATTAACATAATTCTTTATAAAAGCATTAAAGGATAACCATAGAGGCCATTTTGATGGAACTTACAGTGCTGAAGTCAGGGTCATCAGGTGCACAGCATAGTACCTGAAGGTATCATGCTATGCACCTGATGACCTGTATATAACATATATGTGATGTATATATGCTGCATCTGTGATGTGTATACACAATATGGGGCATATTTATCAGGACCTCTGCACAATGCCAGTGGCGCAGAGGCAATGAAATAATCACAAATGCTAGCTTATTGATAGCACTTACGATTATTTTCCCCGATCCGCCACCTTCACGCCAGTGGGGGCGTGAAGGGGGCGGCGTGGACGGCCAAGCAGAGGGGGCGACCTGCCGGGAGTGGGCCTGCGCGGGGCGTTACTGTCCCGCGCTGGCGCACATGCTGCTGCTGGCAACTTTTCATATGTGAAAAGTGGGCGGCTGTGTTTTTTTCTATGCCCAATGGTGTTTTATCGGGCTCAAAGCTTTTCCCCAATATTTCCCCAATTCAATTTCAGTGAATGTGACCTCCTAATACTGCAAATTCAACAAATGATCATTTTCGGTTCTTTACAACCTATAAAATGTTTGGAAACTCTGCTGTGCAGAATAATTTGGAACTGCAGTTTGAGTTTGTCTTATTTTGAAGAATACACTGTTATCATTGTTAAAATTTGATTTATACTCTACGGGTGATGACTTTTATTATACTCGCTGTCATTTGCATTGACCATTTAGGAAAATCTGAGATCAATATCATTTGCATAATATTTTGGAACGCGGTGTAAATTTTCTAGTTTAGTCAATATCAGAGAGGCCACTTTACTATTGGAACATTATATATAGTTCAACCTGACAAGAACTTTTTTTCATTGCTCCACTTGACTCTTGATGATACTTTGCCACCGACCATGCTGAGAATAGAAAAATGCAACAGAAAGGCCCTAACACAATGTGGTATATTTGTATGTGTGGCCGGGGGGCCGATTCTAGCCTTTTTGTTGCCTGAGGCGAAACTTAAAAATGCTGCCACCTCCATCCCTCGCGCCCGTTACCTTACACTCTAGGATGTTTTATCTGCAAATAAAGAAATATTAGTTATTCTATCAAACACCGCATCAAGTCTTCTGTCTAACAAGTTGGTCACTTCATCAAATGTCTTTAACTCCATGCAGCACAACTCCACACTGTGCCCCTAAAAATTCCAGAGTCACTTAAAGTATAATTGAGCATGTTTCTCATATATATTATTCTCACAACATGACTCAACAAACTATTCCCCACATAAAACATCCTTTATATAGTCACCACAATTATAGTATATAAAGCACCCACAATTCATCAGGTGCCCTAATTTAGCCTCCCCCAGCATCACACAGCCTCCCCAAGTAATGAACAGCCTCTTCTCCACTCCTGTATACACAGCCCCCCCCAGTATACACAGTCTTTTCCTCCCTGTACACACAACCTCTTTCCCCCTGTATACACAGCCTCTTTCCCCCTGCATACACAGCCTCTTTCCCCCTGCATATACAGCCTCTCCCTCCTCCTGTATATACAACCTCTCCTCAGCCCGTATATACAACCTCTCCTCAGCCCGTATATACAACCTCTCCTCACGCCCTTGTATATACTGCCTCCCTCCCCCCTGTATATACTGCCTCCCTCCCCCCTGTATATACAACCTCTTCCCCCTGTATACACAGTCTCTTGCCCCACAAAAAAACCCCAAAACTTGTACTCACCACTCATCACTCCCCCGCAGCTCCCTCATATTCTCCCGCCAACAGCCGCAATGTCTGTGAAGGGACGTCATCACACACATCAGTCTGTGTCCTGCAGAGCAGTGCACACAAGAGCGATGTGCTGCACCACTCTGCCTTTAAATTACATTGGAGCCTTAAAGGCACCAATGTAATTTATTTTTCAGGTACCATGGACTTGCAAGGTACCATGGACTTGCCAGCAAAATACCCCTCCTAAAAGGGGTCAGCAATTTGCTGCCTGAGGCGGGGACTACACCCGGCCTCATGGCAGATGCTGCCCTGTATGTGTCCATATTTGAAGGTTGGGGAACATGTAAGGTGACCATGAATAAACATGGTAGGCTTACATTTTCTTACCCATTTACCATTATTAACACTGTGACTGATGGCAACTATTTCTACAGTACATGGATATTAAAGGTATGAGTGAGGAATAGAGGATCCTATAATGGATTGCGTTGACCATAGAGGCTTTACTAATAAAAACGCATAAAGAAAGGAAACAATACAAGTTAGTATTCACTGACTTCTTTATGAAATACATTCAAGATGTGATATGAAGATGTTGAAATTAGAAGTCAGGGCACAAGTCTTATAGTCATATCCAGTGGGTAGGTCAAATCCGGTAAATGTCATATTTGGTGAGTGGGTCATATCCAGTAGGTAAATGTCATATTCGGTGAGTAGGTCATATCCAGTAGGTAAATGTCATATTTGGTAAATAGGTCATGTCCGGTAGGTATAAATCATATCCGATAGCAGAAAGCATTGTCCAGAGGTAAAAGCAGAGTCCGAGCCCGAAATCTGCAGGTTTTTGCTGTAGCATAGGTCTTGTAATCTGAAAATGGTGGCCACCATTTTGATGATATGCAGGAAAACAGCAAGACCTCGCTCTGGAACAGCAATCTGAAGAAACAATAAGCATATATAATTATTGACCCAACATTGAGCAGAATATAACACCAAAGTGACACACAATTTACTCTTGGTAGCTAGTGATATACAGTATCAACTTGTGGAGAAAGACTAAGTAAAACCTGAAAATGATTAGTTTAAATCTCTGCTCATTCAGTGACTGACAACTAACTCTGTATGCTTATTAATATGTCATCACTGTGTGAAACCACCTACCGGACTCCTAAACCTTATAGAGTTAGAAATATAGATTAATTATATGATGTCCTAAATCTTCTCCCATAAAGCTATTTACCAGTTCCTCTTCCCCTATAACATACTACCTGCAAATCAGCCATCTCCCTTAGTACTTACCTCAGGGTGCTCCATGTGGTGTCTAGAGATGGTAACTGCCTGCAGAAAAGCAGCCTCCTCCCATGGCATTGGCCACCCTGGATAGTCCACGCCGGCAAGATGATAGAAAGCGGCGGAATATGGAACCTGTGAAGTAGATATAATGTAAGTAAAGGTCTCCATGTTACAGGACCGCAGAGGCATATTATTCAAACAGGGGCCATTTTGATTAATCAAACTATTATTACTGTCACTTACCTCTGGCTCTGCTTTCTGATTGTTCAGATTGTTTGTGGTTTCTCAGCGTTACTGCAGATGTTTTTTCCTTCTGAGCTGGAAATCCTGATCAAAAAGTAGAAAAACAATAATTGAAAATGTTGTCCCATAGAAATGAACTTGTTGTCCTTGGATACAACCACCGACGCTGGAGTGATTGAAAAAGGAAACAAATTGTTTTTGTTGGGGAGTTATTGCAAGTCCCGCAGCTGTTCTGTATTAATAAATGCTGAATCCAGGTGGTCAGGTGCCTCAATAGCGCATGCATGCTACTACTGCCAGGGTGCAGGGGTAGTCGTATCCAAGTACAGTTGTCTCGTCTCTAAGGGACAACATGGTAACATTTATGATAAATTATCTTCACAGAGATAATTTTTTTTAAATAACATGCAATTGAAAAATGTTTGAATATGTTAGATGAATTAAATGTGAGCATCTAAATGAGAATGGATAAGGATGGTGCCCAATGGGTCATATAGAATATAATTGGGTTTCTGTAAGGGAGTATAGTATTTTACCAGACAGTTTATCGAATGGAGCTTCCAGGTCCATGTGTACGAGGCAGATTACCCAGAAAACCTGCAGAATATCTGAGCTTCTGTGTACACATACACATTATAAGAAGATGTACATAGACATATACATACCTGACAATGTGGACGAGCTGCTATTAGCAGTGGGTCCCTGTTTGTCATCATCAGCTTCAGAAGAAGATACTTTCTGCCTGTTTTATAGAAGAATAATATATACATTAAATTAAAAAGAAAATCCAGCTAAATCCACTGAATGTTCCTCATCTCCTGATTGTAAAATAAATGTATTATCATATAGACGCCGGGAAGAAAATCTGTCTATACCACTGATCTGATAACCTATCACTGATGGGATGGACTCCGCTATTTAGCTTGGTGAGTCAGGAAGGATGCAGGGTACAATATCATTAGTTCTGGGGTGTATTAGATGCTACTTTTAGTATTATCTTTTACATGTCATGTATTGAGTGTCCTGCGTATTTGTCTCCTGGAGCTCGCAGTAATAACCCCACAATCTACTTACATTTCTGAGATTTTGTTCTCATACCCTGGAGAACAACTTGGAGGGGAATTAGGATGATCCATCTTCCTGCTAGATTTCTATATAAACATAGCAAAACAGAAATTAAAAGATCCATAAATATAAATTTATTAAACTATCAATTTTATGTATTTTATGATTTTATACCTCGCGTACTTACTATAGAAAGCCTCTGAGATGATGAAAATTCTGGGTCATTACTTTGGCCACATGTGCCTTGTTCTTCTTCTGAAAGCATGTGTTGATGTTTTTTAGAGCGATCTACAAGCCATAAGTATATGGAGATTGTTAGTATAAGTAACAATGACAGACATAGGGAAGATATGGTAGATAACAAACAGAAGCTTGGTCTGGACGAGGTGTATTTTTACTTACCGCCAAAGCAGCTGGTGTCCATCTCTGACATAATCTGAGGAACATATTCAGGTGTCTGACTCAGTATGTCCTCAAGGTTTATGTCAACCAGGAATGGATGAACTTTGATCTCAGTAGCTCCCCCTAAAAGGGAAGACATGAGAAAAGGTGTAGGCATTGTCTGCTCACTATACATACAATACATCATAATGTAGAGCAGTGATTTTCAACCTTTTTTGAGCCGAGGCACACTTTTTATACTTAGAAAATCCTGGGGCACACCACCAACCAAAATAGCACAAAATTACACTAAAACAGTCATAAAAGGCCTCCCTTTACTAATAAAAACCTCTAGCGGCCTCCCTTTACTAATTAAAAGAACCTAGCGGCCTCCCTTTACTAATTAAGAGCCCCTAGCGGACTCCCTTTACTAATTAAGAGCCCCTAGCGGCCTCCCTTTACTAATTAAAAGGCCCTAGAGGCCCCCCTTTACTAATTAAAAGCCCCTAGCGGCCTCCCTTTACTAATTAAAAGCCCCTAGCGGCCTCCCTTTACTAATTAAAAGCCCCTAGCGGCCTCCCTTTACTAATCAAAAGCCCCTAGCGGCCTCCCTTTACTAATCAAAAGCCCCTAGCGGCCTCCCTTTACTAATTAAAAGAACCTAGCGGCCTCCCTTTACTAATTAAGAGCCCCTAGCGGCCTCCCTTTACTAATTAAGAGCCCCTAGCGGCCTCCCTTTACTAATTAAAAGGCCCTAGAGGCCCCCCTTTACTAATTAAAAGGCCCTAGAGGCCTCCCTTTACTAATTAAAAGGCCCTAGAGGCCTCCCTTTACTAATTAAAAGACCCTAGCGGCCTCCCTTTACTAATTAAAAGCCCCTAGCGGCCTCCCTTTACTAATTAAGAGCCCCTAGCGGACTCCCTTTACTAATTAAAAGGCCCTAGAGGCCCCCCTTTATTAATTAAAAGGCCCTAGAGGCCCCCTTTACTAATTAAAAGGCCCTAGAGGCCCCCCTTAACTAATTAAAAGGCCCTAGAGGCCCCCCTTAACTAATAAAAAAAAAAGACCCTAGCTTCCTTCCTTATACAAATAATAACATTATATACTTACCCTTGATGTCTTCTTCCGCGTAACTTCTCTCCTAATGGCGATCCGCCCATCTTCTGTAGCTCCTGCACCGCGTGGCCCATGTCACGTGACTTACGCGACCTGACGTCAGGTCGCGTCATTCACGTGACATGGGCCGCGCGGTGCAGGAGCTACGGAAGTTGGTCGGATCGCCGACGCGGGGCCTGTTGGTAAGTATGGGGGCCAAAACACGGGGGCGCGGCGGCAGTGATACACAGGGGCTCCCCGCGGCACACTCAACCATGTGTCGCGGCACACAGGTTGAAAATCACTGATGTAGAGTAAAGATACATCCGACATGTAATGAAGGAAAGCACAGAAGTGTCTCTAATATACAAAATCAAGAGTGGATACAAGTACAGGAACCACCAAACAAAGAAAGAACAATCCAGTCTAAAAAAAACTTTATTTTTTAATTGTCCAATGACATTTATAAAATATATCATAAAGTTTATTCCTAGTTTTTTTTTTTACATGAAAAAATTCACAGGTATAAGAAAAAATATAGGAAAAGAAGAAAAAAAGGGGAAGAGCACAGACCTGATCAAATCAGCTCTGTGTTACCTCTGCTTTTATAACAGCCATGGCTACTGGTAAGTGAGGTTATGAGTTAGTGATATTGGTTGTGGTCACCCACCAATGTGGTGCCCCTGGTGGGGTGTGAGTTTATTGGTTTAATCCTACCTTCCCAGTTCCATGTTTTTGTCTGAGCTACACAATTAGCTATATGTAGACAATTTTTTATTAGCTAGTCCAGATTTCATATTTGTGCGAGGACACCTTTCTTATAGATTACATGAAATCAGGGGCGTCGCTAGGTCAAAAGATCCGGGGCCCATGCCCCGGATCTTTTTTCCTGTGCCCCGAATCTCCCTGTGCTGCATCAGCCGATATCACCTCTTCCTGCTTCCTCAGGATGCAGAAAGAGTTAAGCAGTGTGGAGGAGCACAGAGAAGTCAGCTCCGTGCACCGCTACAAGGTCCCTGCAGAGATAGAAGATCAGCAGGCAGGGCATGATGCTGTTGTGGCTGGTGGTGAGGGGGGAGGAGTAATCACCGCCAGCCCCTCCCCCACTTCGGAGTCTGACAGGAAGGAACAGCAGCCTTTCACCTGCAGAAGGAGAAGATGCCGGGACCGTGAGTAGTGGGCGGAGCTAAGAAGAAGGAAGGAGGAGAAAGCCAGCAGATGAGTGACACCTAGACAGGTGAATCAAAAGAGGTGTCAGCAGGGATCAGAGGTGTGAGCAAGGCTCCAGGGGATGTGAGCAGGGGTCAGAAGGTGTGAGCAGGGGTCATGAGGTGTGAGCAGGGGTCAGGAGATGTGAAAAGGGGTCAGAAGGTGTGAGACAGTGGCTGACGAGTATGGTCAACGGAGTGAGAGGTGAGAGGAGGTGTGAGCAGGAGGTGTGAGCATGGGTCAGGGGATGTGAGCAGGAGGTGTGAGCATGGGTCAGGGGATGTGAGCAGGGGTCAGGGGATGTGAGCAGGGCTCAGGGGATGTGAGCAGGGGTCAGGATGGGTGATTAGGAGATGTGAGCAGTTTTCAGGGGACACAGGATATGTCATAAACACTGTAAGGGTGCGAATATACCGCATGGCCAGGACACAGCGAAGATGCGATGTGATGCAGTGGGCCGGACCAATTAATGGATTGTGTCAATAATTCATAACAAAAATATTTAGAAACCGTTTCATGTTAACAGGACATGAAACGGTTACTAAATAATAATGTGGTTATAGGTTATCAGCACAATCCATTAATTCATGTGGCCGGCTGCATCAAATCGCATCTTCGCTGTGTCCTGGCAATGGGGTATAGTTGTATACCCTAGAATGCAGGGGGTACGGGCTGCTACAGAGAACTGGTCAGCTCCACAGCATCAGACATGATGGCTGCCAACCCGAAAGTCAGAAGATAGAGGGTCAGAAACCAGGGGCAAAATAAATTGTGTACTCCAGGACTGATAGACAGGTTGGACTTGCTGTATTTTTGTTATTAACAGAGAATGTGCTATTTTGTATATTTAAGTCTTTGTGGGAATACCCCTTTAAAGCTATTTGCACAGGTTGCAGATTTTACATGCAGATTTTTGTGTAGAAAATATGCAGCGTAATACAGTATCAGTAAAGTTAATGGGATTTGGAAAAAGTCATGTAGATGATGCGTAAGAATTCCGCAAAGAAATTGTTCCTCAGTGTGGAAAATAAATAATGATTGTGTTACTTTTTTTGTGCATCCTCTAAGATTTTTGCAAGCGTTTTTTTAAATTGAAAACATACGGAACAAATCTGCGTCAAGTCCACACCATGCTGCGGAATGTGATGCAGATTCTTGCTTGAAATGACATCAGATCAGGTGAAACAAAACAGGTAAAAAATGAATGTGGAAAATCTGCATGAAATCTGCAACATGTACAGTGGGGTCTATCTTTTTCAAGTCAGATGGATGGCCTTCCTCTGGTCCCGTAGAAATATCACATACACATGAGAATACTCCAGTGTTGGGGGGCAGAAAGATGGGCTATATTGGTGTTGTTAGCATTACTGTCATTTCACAAAAGGGCATTTTACAGTACAAGGTAGAATAGGGAGCATTTTAGAGTATTATTTGTGTAGTTCTCGTGTGACCCTATTGCAGTGTTTGGGGTAGCTGCATTAGGGGTAGCAGCAGGATGACAATGTTTAGGGACCACAGTAGAGGGTATAATGAGAAAATTAAGGTGGGTCTGAAAGCAGAAAGCAGAAAACTACAATCCAAGAACACGTCACCTGCTGTCACTAATGAAACAAGAAGGTATTTTATATTATTGGTACTACTGTTGTGAACAAGTGCATTTGGGCGTAGAGCATGTAGGTGGACACTATTGAAAATTTGGTAGGTATACATTGGGGCCCGTGCCCCGGATCTTTTGTGTAGCTAGCAACGCCCCTGCATGAAATTTATATTTTTTTCTTTTATTTGTATCCCACCTTCTTTTTTCAACAGCTCAGGTCTGTGCTTTTCCCCTTTTTTATTTCCCTGTAGTTGGGATATACTATTTTTCATATAAATGGCTAAGAATGCATATTATGGTGTATTTTCTACTGTCATTAAAGAATTAAAAATTATATTTAATGTGATTTTAGAGTGGATTGTTCTTTACTGTTTCGGTGGTTACTGTAATGAAGGGAAATTGTATATCTTTATTTATTAGGAGAACTGGAAATGGACAAGTCAATAGTATAGATTCTTAGTGTTGAGCCTTTTGGACATGATCCTTATGTCTGGTCACACAGTGCTTGGTGTAATAAGGATATATTTTCATATTACCCGTCCCGAGTCTATGTGCTGGATTCTTTCTGAGCAGTTCTGTGATGACATCTTGGACTTCAGGGGGAGGAGCATCATTTTTAAATTCCCATACAATTTCATCTATTGAATTGAAAGAAAATGTCACTGAAAATTAAACTACTGAATTGTAATAAAAAGTAAGTCTACTGCCGTAGGTTTCATGCACATGAACATATGGTACACATGGGCAGGGCATAGAAGAGGAAGGGAATGCTCCTCACCCCTCCCCTCTCCATAGGGTGGCATGCAGCTGCTCCGTATTTTTGGCAAAAGCAGGATCTATCTTTTTTCCAGTAATGGCTTGGTCCAGCGCACCTTACTGTGCTGTGCATAATGCACTTCTATGACAGCTGTCTGCCAGCTGCCGTATGTATAATTAGCATACGATTGCCATATAGTTTGTGTGCATAGGTCCTTAAACTGTAAATGCACCAATTCATCCAATGAACCAATTACATTTATTTTACATAAAATCCTGATTGTTATACTTACCATTGACAATCTCTTCATAAACCTTCTTGGCATTCTTCCCTCTAAAAGGTACATGTCCTACAATAAATTGATGCAGGATGATGCCCAGCGACCACCAGTCAATAGGTCTTCCATACCCTTTCCTTAGGATGACCTCTGGGGCTATGTAATAAGGCGTGCCACAGGCCTGTAAGCAACACAAGATGAGGGGGTATAGAAATAATGATGACAAACAATATATTTAAGTTTTCTTAAAAGGGAAATTGAGAAGGAGAAATAGATGAGATCTATAAAGTAATGAAAAAATTAAGCCAACCTCTTGATCAGTAAACTCGCTGATGATCTCATCTGTGGTTGGCTTATACTTGTTTGAGGCTGGTCTCATTAGGCCAAGCTTTGCAACCCCAACATCGGTGATCTTAATATGTCCGGTTGGTGTTATCAGGAGGCTATGAAAGAAAAGAAGGTTTTAGATCCAGGAGAAAATCCATAGACTGTGTGATAACAAACAGAAATGTTCTTCCCATTGATTAGAGTATGAGGTCACCTACTTGTCAGGCTTCAGGTCTCTATGCACGACCCCATAGCTGTGGAGGTATTCTAATCCAAGAACTACTTCTGCAAAGTAGAAACGGGCCAAGGTGACAGGCAAAGGTCCTCTGGTTTTTAGGAGATGACCACAGTCTCCACCTAGAGCAGAAAGTAAATGCGAATGATGAGAGATGTGTACAATGAGGATCATAAAGCTATATCATGATAAGGCAGCGGAGATAAATATAACATGGAAATGTAATGTGTATAAGATACATATAAGTAAGTCATAAGATAAGTGGTGTTGAAATATGACTGCATAATGACCTTATAGAGCATGTGTAATGGTGAATGAAAATATATGTACAATCATTTTATATTAAAAGTGTTCACTGATCCATGAATATTGAGCGTTTTGTACGTCCATCTCCCTTATATGTGAAGTTATTACCATTCCCAGTGTGCACATACTTGTGAGACTTCTACAGGGATTGGTCATTTTGGGCATCCTAGTAATATGTTTCCTATAGTAAATATACTGTGGGTATGTATAGAGTACATACATACGGACAAATCCTATAAATGAATGACGTTACAGGGTAATATATTCGATAAATCTTAATACAATGCATGTATCTTACCTCCTATATACTCCATGGCCATGCATAGGTGCTGTTCTGTTGGAAAGGAGCCAAACATGGAGACGATAAAGGGACACCGTCCAAATGTTAATATGTCTCTCTCAAGGAAAGCCCGTTCAAATCTACTTGCATTCAGTTTCTCCCTGTCCAGTTTTTTCATGGCAAAAATCTGGTTGGTGTTTATATGCCGCACTAGGTAGACCGCCCTGGAGAGGAGGAATATCCATGGTTAATGATAAATTCTTATCATTGGTCTTTTTATTCAACCTATGCAATGATTTTCTAATGTATGACCATCACTACAAATCCATGTCTAGTCTAATGAAATGCTACAAGATCACATATGGGAGGTCACGACTACCAACCACCCATGTCACATCCTCACTGATCTGAATTGTGGACAGTGATGTGGATGTATATAATCTTTCTATAGTAACAACGATCTAGTATAGGATACCTTGGGAAATGTATATTATGCCAACATAAAACTCACCCAAATGCTCCGCTGCTGATATATTTAATCATTTTGTAGTCACTTTTGCAAGGCCTTTTCACCTCTTGCAATGGCCGAATCAAAGCCTAAAACAAATATATGAAATTAAATTAATGCAAAGAAATTAAGGCAACACAATGAAGCTCCAAGCTCCAGCACCAGATGTAGAAACTTGTTCCTTTATATCCCCAAAAGAAGAGGAGGGAATCGAAGGGAACGTGGCCCCGCACGATGATAAGGATAAGAGAAGAGCCACGAAGATAGAGTAGATGAGATAGCGAGATAGAGGAAGATAGCGGCAAGATAGAAGAGAGAGAAGATAGAGAGAGGAGAGAGAGATAGAATAGAGGCAAGAGAGAGAGAGGGATAGATCGATGCAGCGAGATAGAGAGATAAGAGATTATCTGCAGATAGATATAGAGATAGATAGATTCAGTAGAGAGAGAGGAGATATGCAGAGAGATAGGAGATATATATGCATATATAATATAGATATTCAATATATATATATATATATTCATATATATATATATATATATATTCATATATATATATATATATAAATCAGTTGCTAGTGGAGTAATAATATATGGGATATCACTGGAGAACATCATATATATGCTATAACTAGAGTTGAACGGGATCAACCCACCAGACTTTGAGAGGTAGGGTCCCGCAAGCACCGTTAGAAGTTTGTGTCTGGGTTTGGCTCAACATCTCAACCCCCACTCCCCTCCCCCGGCATTAACACCTGTGATTGGTGCAAAGTCATCAGTGGTATTTAAATTGCTGTGGCTTCATGCAACCCCATTTTGGGTTGGATCATTGCTCCCACATCATGGCTGCACCAATCACAGTTTTTAGGAGTGGGGGTTCGGATCCAAGTGAGGCACCTGGACACAAACAGGTTTGGCTGAACTTGGCAAGTCCGTATTTTAATGGGTCCACTCATCACTAGTTATAACCTAACACAATAGATTTGAAGAACATTAAGAATATTTATATATCCCTATGAAATCATCAGAAAATTGCAGGCTGCCATGAAATATCCCATGTCTGCCTGGAGCTAACAGAGATGTCTCTGAGATGTTGTATCTGATGTTCTGAAATATGACTGTGATCTGGAGAAGAACATTAACTTAAAGATGATGGATCCTTACCTGATGCTCCAGTGAGTGAGCCGGACATCCTATCACATCTAGGACTTTTTGGGCCAGTTCTGAAAGAAAGGCCAGATCTCCAAATCGAGATCTTTCTACAGCCTATAACAAGCAGGAAACATTCAGAAGATGAGAATCTGTACATTAGAGGCGGACATGTTATGTTATAAATATTACATAGCAGCATCCAATGATGGCCGCAAAATAGCTTTTTCTAACACTTTTTAAAAATAAATATAACTATGTCCTTTCTTGCATGATAGTTATCGGTTAGTGTAACAATTTCTGCTCAGTATCATAATTATAGGTAACTTATTTTCTGTTTATTAAGTTTAAAGCGTAACTGTAAAGCTCTAGTGATTTTACCATATTATTATATGTGATATAACAGAACTCTGCCTACTTTGTACTGTTTGTCCTTTTCTTTCCAAAGTTATGGCATTTTCTGTTCTGAAAGTGTTTGACAAAGATCTTTTTTACCAGAGTTTAAGTGGGCGGGGACTAATATCTGTCAGTCTATGCCTCAAGCTGAGGCCAGTTAGCTTGCCCACAGATCCCATGATGCCTTGTGTTCTCTCAAAATAATTTAACATTAAATCCATTTAGTTTCCCACAAGTAAATCCAGTGAACTCTGCACAGTGCTCATACAGGATGTTTATGGTGACCAGCCTGGCAGCTTCCATCACATGGAGGAGCAGGGAACTTGTAAGAAGTGGAAGAAATCCAAGTAAACCAGTTATATGAAGTCTATGCCTGTGCTGTCGGTGCACTAATGGTTAATAGCTTGTCTGCACAGAGCTGATACTGCTGATGACAAGTGGGAGAAGGGAGAAGCAGCATGAGGAGAGGAGAGAGATATAGAAAGTTCTGTAGAATGACAGAATAGGATGGAGGGACTGATAGGGAACCGGGGAAACCTTGTACCTCACTGTTTTGTGCAGGAAACATCTGTATCCACTGTTCTGTACACATCCAGCTCTGCTCCATACACAGAAAGCTGTGTCACATGACCTCCTCCTTTGCGAGCAGGGAGCAGTAGCTCCTCCCATCCCATGAAACCAACTGAGAAACAAAGTATAAGCAAAGTACGGACTCCAGGGCTTATCAGCATATGGAGAGGAGGTAGCTGTTGCAGAACTGAGGTAATCTATATATAGCAAGGAAACTGCTGCATACAGGTAACAAAGATAAAAGGCAATTTTTTATTATTTGATAGATGCTTTAATAGGTAGACTTGTGACTACTCGCAGGTTATGACTATTGATTATTTGACATAGCATACAACTAGTGTACAAAAAAGATCCCAGTGATGCAAATATTTTTATAGACCATTAAGTGCTATCCTGTACTGGCTTTGTATATAGTATTAGGTGTTAATCAAAACCATTGGGGGTCATTTATTAAGGGCCCGATTCGCGTTTTCCCGACGTGTTACCCGAATATTTCCGTTTTGCGCCGATTGTACCTGAATTGCCCCGGGTTTTTGGCGCACGCGATCGGAATTTGGCGCATCGGCGCCGGCATGCGCGCGACGGAAATCGGGGGGCGTGGCCGAACGAAAACCCGACGTATTCGGAAAAACCGCCGCATTTAAAAAAAAAATTGTGTCGCGAAAATTTCACTCACCTTCATCCTGGGTAGGCCGGTGTATTTCGAGGCATTCCAGCGGACTTCAGCGCAGCAGCGCCACCTGGTGGACGGCGGAGGAACTGCATTGATGAATCCCGGCCGGACCCGAATCCAGCGCAGAGAACGCGCCGCTGGATCGCGAACGGACCGGGTAAGTAAATCTGCCCCATTATGTCTATGGACGGCTTATAGTGAATTTCCACTTTCTGGAATGTTTAAAGCTAGATTATTGATTATTAACACATTTTTTAATATCCACTTATTCCAGGTAAATATTTGTTCAGTAACACAGAGTTCCAGATCTCCTGCATACACATATAGAAAGAAGATACAATGTGGCTATAAGCTGCCAGCACTAGGGGGAGCTCAGGACCGCACTGCATTGAGTAATTTATTTACATTTTTAGACTTATTTTTAATTTGAAAACTTAGGTCTTAGAAATGTTTTTTTGTGGATAGAAAATACAATTCTATTATATTAGGCTGTTTTCTGCAGAGATTCTATGAAATACCTGCAATAGTAATGCCTGGATATTGCACTGTAGATCATCAAGGTAGTCACATGTTAAAAGACCTTGTTGGCATTTGAAGTAGAAGTCCTCTGCAAGCCCCAAAACCAGCCGGTATGAGAAGCTCAGGACGCCATCGGGCTGGTTAAGCACTTTGTGAGGGGAATAGCTGCTCAGTATCCCCAGCAGTTGTGCTTCCATCTGAATAACATCCGGAGTAAATCCAGACATTGTAAGGTTATCCAATCGCAGTCAGTAGGTCACTATTGCTAGAAACAATCACTGACAACTGAAACCCTGAACCTGTGACACTACAGTCATGGCAGTGGTGTGTTATGATGTCATAATAGTCCATCAGTGATGTCATGATAGAATCGTGCGATGGAACCTTAAAGGGGCATGTCTATCTTAGAAAAATGATTGCCTAGTAGCACTTAAAGCGGCAGCACCTGTTACACATATCCCAATGTTATAAAAGGTGTTTTATTTTGCAAATTGTAAATACATTGAAAATACCATAGTGCAAGTACAATCTATAGTGTTATATTTTTTTATACCCTTACATTTTATTATAGAGTTTACTAATTACTGTTAAAGTTTTAATTATTAAAATCATATAAAGATGCTGAAGATCACAATTAGAGAACAACACACAATACCCCAAATGTCAAGATTATGTGATTACATTCTAACAGAAGTAAAATAGTAGTATGTTAACCCTTTAAGCACATGGCCATTTTGCAGCCAAAATGTGTGTGTGTCAATTTAAGGGGCAATAACTTTGGGATGCAGAGGACCTGTCACCCTAAAAAAATGCACTAGCCATAGCCAGGCTTCATGCGGCAGTCACCACCGGCCTGTGGCGTGGGACAGGCAGTCCGGTGAAGAAGCAGCGCATCGGACCACCCCCTCTTGAATAGCTTGGCCCGATAAAGCTAGCAGTCTAACACTGCTACATCTGTGGTAGCGCTAGGAGTGACAGGTCACTCTTTAACATATCCAGGTGATTTTGAGAATTTTTTTTAAGGACACATTCTACTTTATGTTAACTGAGAAATTTAGTCAGTGGGGCAGATTTATCAAGCTGTCTGAAAGTCAGAATATTCCGAGTTGCCCATGGCAGCCAATCACAGTTCAGCTTTCATTTTACCAGTGCTCATGATTATTTTAAAGGGGAGCTGTAATTGGTTGCCATGGGCAACTGAGAATATTCTGACTGTCAGACAGCTTGATAAATCTACTCCAATATGTCTAGCATTTATTTATGACAAAAATGGAAATTTGGTGCAAAATACAACTAACATTTTCCATATGTCTGCTTTAACTTAGGATGTTAAGAGGGTTACAACTTTAGGAGTGATTTTTCTATTTTTGGAGGGATTTATTTAGTTAGAAGTTAGTAAGTGAATAAGACCTATATGATAGAAACCCCCCACAAATGATCATATTTAAGAAACTGCACCCCTCAAAATATTCAAAACAACCTTTGGGAAGTTTGTTAACCCTTTTAGCGTTTCATGAGGGTGCAAAAATAAATGGAAGCTTATTCACGAAAATTTGTGACCTAGTTCTAGAGAGGGTTTTTTTTTAATATATATTATTTTAAAACTTTTTATTAATTTTTTTACTATTTTTCAGACCCCTTAGGTTGTCTCAATGATCCTACCATATACTGCCTTACTATTGTACGGCAGTATATGGGGATTTTCCTCATCATTCATTACAATGTGCAAATCACACATTGTAATTAGAGATGGTCGAATGGATTCTAGCGAAGTGGAATTCGGTCCGAATTTCAGAGAAAATTTGATGCACGACGAATCTGAAGTTTACGGTGATTCATGGGAATGAAGTTTTTTTATTTTCCTTTATTATCAAAATGGGCGCGAGCACAATGTGTTACATGGGGCAGAGAACTCTGGGAAGGAGAAAGGAACACCCTCAATCACATGTGGTGATTTCTGCTCCTATCCCAGGGTGTTCATTTTGGGGAATTTGTATACCCCAAATAGCAGTTCTTTTTTGTTGCTAAAGTGAATAGGAAATAATCAGTGTAACATCCACATACTTTCTGTAGTCATTTCTGCTCGTATCCTAGGGTGTCCATTTTTGGGGATCTGTATACCCCAAATAGCAGTTCTTTTTTGTTGCTGAATGAATAGGAAGAAATCTGTGTAAAATTCACATACTATCTGTAGTGATTTCTGCTCGTATCCCAGGGTGTCCGTTTTCGGGGATCTATACACCCCAAATAGCAGTTCTTTTTTGTTGCTGAAGTGAATCTGTGTAATATCCACATACTTTCTGTAGTGGTTTCTGCTCGTATTCCAGGGTGTCCTTTTTGGGGGATCTGTATACCCCAAATAGCAGTTCTTTTTTGTTGCTGAAGTGAATCTGTGTAATATCCACATACTTTCTGTAGTGGTTTCTGCTCGTATTCCAGGGTGTCCTTTTTGGGGAATTTGTATATCCCAAATAGCAATTCTTTTTTGTTGCTGAAGTGAATAGGAAGAAATCAGTGTAAAATCCACATACTTTCTGTAGTCATTGCTGCTCGTATCCTAGGGTGTCTGTTTTGGGGGATCTGTATACCCCAAATAGCAGTTCTTTTTTGTTGCTGAAGTGAATAGGAAGAAATCTGTGTAATATCCATATTACACATATTAACTACATATATTTTTGTAGTTATTTCTGCTCGTATTCCAGGGTGTCAGTTCTTGTGCTTCTATATACCCCAAATTTCAAGTTTTTCTGGTAGATAAAGTAGATCTGTGTCAAATCAACATAGTTTATTAACCAATATGTCACACAGAGAGGTGACAGGTGGAGCAGGTGTGTCTCTGTAATATCTGCAGGAAGAAAGTGAAGCGTGGCCAGGGAGCTAACGTTGGCACCTTGGTCCTGCGTCAACACATGTGGCGTCACCATCCAATGGCCTGATAGCATGGTACAGATGTGGAGGTCCATCCTGCCGCCACAGCAACAGCAGCAGCACGTATTGGCACACATACCTTTTCAGCCAGTCAAGGCTCCAGCACCTCTGCTGAAGGGAACTGTTTATCTTTGACATCATCTTCCACTCGAGATGCTCCTGCTCCTCGCTATGCATGGCGGCAGCAGTCATTGCACAAGGCGATTACAAAGAGAAAACTGTATGCTTCCAGCCATCCTAAGGTGCAGAAGCTGACCGTGTTCCTGTCCAAGTTGTCTGTACTACAGTCCCTCCCTTTTCCAAGTCGTGAACTCTGCACCCTTCAGAGAACTAATGGCTTGTGCCGAACCGAGGTGGAGAGTTCCAAGACGAAATTTTTTTCCCAAAAAGGCAGTGCCAGCCCTTCACCAATATGTACAACACAAGGGGGGCCAGTCCTTGAGCTTATTGGTTTCTTCCAAGGTGCACGGCAGCGCGGACTTGTGGAGCTGTAATAATGGTCAGAACCAGTACACCAGCCACACCAACAACTTAAACAAGAGACGCCGCTTTCTCCTCCATGTCGTCAAACTGCTGCTCAAGTGCCAGTGTCCACCTCCTCCTCCTTCTTCTCCACCACCACCTCAGTCGCCACAAGTCTAAGTGGTGCTACATCATACCACATGTACAGGGCACAGCGGTGTCACGCAGTTCTAAACCTGGTGTGCTTTGGCGAACAAGTCCCACAGGGGAGGAACTGCTCTTTATCATGCAAGAAGAAATCAATCTGTGGCTTTCTCTGCGACAACTGAAAATTGGAACCATGGTGACAGACAATGGGAGGAACATGGTGTCCGCGCCTCCCTAAGGAGGGATGACCCATGCGTCCTTCATGGCGCACGTGTTCAATCTGGTTGTCAACAGGTTCCTCAAGTCTTCCACCCATCTGCAAAACATTCTAAAAATGGCTTCAGCCATTCTTACAAAGCCAAGCACACCCTCCTCAAGTTGCAGCGGAAGAACGGTCTCCCTAACATAGTCTGATATGCGATGTTTCCATCCGTTTGAATTCCAGCCTCCATATGGTAGACCACCTGTATGAACAGAGAAAAGCCATTAATGATTACTTGATGATGCAAGCAGACCGGAGTACTCCCCTGTGTAACATTGATGTCAGCCACTGGCAGCTCATGCGTGACACCTGCCATTTGTTCAGGCCCTTTGAAGAGGCCACGTTATTTAGCAGTCCACAGGACTGCGGCATGAATAACGTCATTCCATTGCTTCATGTTCTGGAACTCATGCTGCAAAATCTGTCTGGTCAGGGCACTGGAGAAGTGGAGACTACATCTCATGGCCACATGAGTCCGGTGGGGGCTGAACTGGAGGAGGAGGACATTGGAGCACAAGCAGAGTCTGGTGAAATCAGTGTTTTTTCCACTCAGGTGACAAGAGCTGAGGAGCAGGAGCATCCGGAGGAGGTAGAAGACGAGGCAGATAACCCAGAAGCACCATGGCAGTATGCAGTGGAGCTGGAGGCATGGAGTCCCTCAGAGTCACTTGCGCAGATGACCCGCAGCATGCTACTTTGCCTAACTAGTGACAGCCAAATAGTCTACATCCGGCATAGGGATGAGTTTTGGCTCTCCACCCTCTTGGAGCCTTGCTACCATTCAAAAATGGGTGACTTCTTTCCAGCTGCAGAGAGGGAGGAACAACTGGCGTACTATAGGGAAATACTGAAACGAAAGTTTGCCGCTGCCTTTGTGCGCCATTGTCCATCCTCTGTCAGGTATTTTTTATCACAAAGGTTAACTGGCTAGGCCTGGCAAATAGGAATGGGTAAGACTGTCGTTTTCATCTAAATTAAGATTTTTATGTATTCAGGCCATGAATTTGCTTTACATGCCTAGAGTGTAAGGCACATCTACTACATGGCTATATCTTTAGATAATATGTAATCTGGGATCTATGAACATCTCTTTAAAGACATGAAAATATGTCAGTTTTGCACCAGTGCACTTCAGCTTTTCTTCTCAGATGGCATCTAGTAGAAGAAGCAGACAACTTATAAAACATGAATGGATACTTTGATGAATGTGCTTTTTCCCTTAGAAAAACGATTATGGATATATCTCTGGGAAATTAATGCATTGCAGAAGGTGAACTGTTGCTCTGCACAGTGAGGTACCAGTGACCTCTGATTGTAAAGGAGTGAATTTTTATATACTGCACTTTATTTTATAGCTCTGGGGTCATTGGAATATAATATGCAGGCATGGCGGTGTATATTGGAGCCATGACAGAAGCGGTTAATACTCTGTCAGAGTAATCAATAATCGGCTAAGTAAATAATATAAAATGGTAATTAGCGGTCATACAGTCAATCAGCTCATTACTTTCACTCACCAAAGGGATTAAATCTTAAAATTACTCTCACGCCTAGAAATGTAATTCTGTTTTCTACTTAAATCTCCTTATCATAGCTGAGCCTGTGTGAACCGCAGAACCAAATCATTCTCTCTGTAAAAGTAGAGACTATTAATGAGAGCATTACCCTGCAGGAGAAAATGTAACACACTGAATGCAGCCTAACCAGAGTCACTAAGAAGGTGGCGGACATCCTCCAAGTAACAGCCAACTCCTTTTAATGATATCCATTATTACTTGCTCATTTCGTAGTTACACATAGCAAAACCTACTTTCTCTGTCCATACTTTAATGTTCTCGGATTAGCATCATCCAAAATCAAGCATGATAAACCAGGGTCATACTCTGTCCAATCTACCTTCCAGGACCTTACGACGGCATTCATGAATACAAACTCAATCCCTTAACGACCTGGCCATTTTTTTTTTTATTTCCATTTTTTACTCCCCACCATCAAAAATCTATAACTTTTTTATTTTTTCACGTAAAGAGCTGTGTGAGGGCTTGTTTTCTGCATCACAAATTTCATTTCATAATGATCATATTTATCAATCTATGCCGTGTACTGCGAATCAGGAAAAAAATTCCAAATGCAGTGAAAATGGTGAAAAAACACATTTGTGCCGTTTTCTTGTGGGCTTGGATCTTACTGTGCCCCCCAAATGACATTTCTACTTTATTCTTTGGGTCGATGCGATCACAGGGATAACAAATTTATATATATTTTACAATGTTTTCATTCATTTACAAAAATTAAAACCTCCTATACAAAATATTTTATTTTTACTATTTTTCAGAACCCCTAGGGTACTTTAACCCTAGGTTGTCTGATTGATCCTACTATATAATGCCATACTACAGTATGGCAGTATATGGGGATTTTCCTCCTCATTCAATATTATGTGCAAATCACACATTGTAATGAATGGCTTAAAACGAGACAGCCTTCAGAAGACCCGTGGCTGTCTTGGCAACCGATCGCCACTCCCCGATGACGTCATGGGAAGCGTCGATCTTCACCAAGCAGCTTTGCCAGCGGTGATGGACGGGATATCACCTGTGATTGGTGCTAGCAATGATCACGGCTGTTACCGATAAGTGTTTGTTGCAATATACCCTCACCATGCACCCGCCCCCAACGTGCGCCGTACTTTTATGGCGCGCATCGTTAAGGGGTTAAGGTCCTGGAAAGGAGATTGGTCATGGATCATTTCTTCCAAGAAATAAGGGTCATCCAGTACTGTGTTTTAAACATTATTCTTCAGATATTAAAATTCATTTTCATACAACCAAGTGCATTGTAGCTAAAGTTTGGAAACTTTTAACACCGTGCTGGATGACCCTCATTACTTGGAAGCAATTATGGTTGCCCTGGAGTCTTGCCACAGCACTCTTGGACAGTGATGGCGTTCACTTCCTGTGAGGGCACAGTTGTAGGACTTGGAGGAGTGGGGGGTTACCTGTAATAGTTGGATACTTATGATCACATGACCCTCCATCGACTGCCATTTTATGGACAGAAATGACAGATAATGAGGTAAAAGAAACTTATGAACCATGGGATTTACTTTACATATCGAGGAAGAGGTGCAGAACATTTAATAGATGTAAACTGGTAAATGAACTAAGATCCTGTCCCCAGCAAATTATAAAAATCATGACAAAAAATGGACACCTGTCATTTTCAACCCAATAAACTTTAGTGCCTTAAAAATAGAATCATGGCTAGAGCAACTTTGTGTAAAACCAGGATTATGATTTGCGACCATTTTTTTTTAAATTGTGTAGTGACTCCAATCCCCTCCTGGACTATGTGCTCTGAATTTATATGCATTTTGCAACTTTCTTTTGCAATTTTTTTTAAAAAAAGTTGCAGACCACGCCGATAAGTCTTAAGGAGCCGGTCTCAATGACTAAATAACTGCCATCATTAAATCTTATTTCCACCTGAGAAACATTGTGAAAATGACACACTTTATTCCAGCAGAATATCCTTTATCCACTTGCCTTTATAACCTCAGGTCTGGACTACTGTGATTCTCTGTTGTCAGACCTGCCAGACCAGTAAATACAGTTGTTGCAACCAGATAAATTATTAAAATGAAACACCACACTCCCATAACCCCCATCCTCTGCTCCATGCATTTGCTGTCTGTCAAATGCAAGAAATCTTTCCAAATTAACCTGATGTCCTACAAATCATTAACAACTAAGACTGCAGCTGCCTATAAGAACAAAGCTCCATATCCTTTGTTGTGCCCTCATAACAACACACAAAAAGAAATAGGCCGTTACCAGCACCCAACTAACGAAAAAAATAATTGGGATGGGGGGCAGAGCTCCCATTCTCTGTGACTCATTACCTGAACTGCTTGAATGAAGAGATTAAAAGCACATCTTTTCAGTCCGGCATATGAGGGAAATGACAACCCTTGCTATACTCAGGCAATGAAAAGGACTACTGGGCATCTACTATCAGGATAAAGGACTGTATGCAAATGAGCCTGAGGAACTCCAGGCTCCATAGGTGATAATGGAGCGTGGAGCCCCTAAGGCTCATTTGCATACAGTCTTTCATCCTGGTGGTAGATGTCCTTCAAAGGGCTCTCAGATTCTCAGGTCTAAAGAAACCAAGATGACATTTTTTTTCTTAAGGATACTGTATAATTCCTGAATAGCCCTGGCATTGCAATTTGGTGCAAGTGCATTTGAGTTTCCAATGACAAGGGAGGTTGGATTAGGAACTGACATGAGTGTATGATTCTATCCCAGTAAGTGTGGATTATCTTTTTCTCACTGAAACAATATTTATATGCATGATGCATTTTTGTATTCATAGCACAAATACTTAGAAATGTTTTTGATAAATTAAGATTTGACCGCCACCAGACCAATGGCAAATGTTGTGGTGGAGATGTTACCTATTTGCTTTCTTCTCAATTGACTTGGTGGTTAACTGTATCTATTTCTATATGTAAGGGTTTATGTTTTAGATAAATTTGGTGCCTTGTCAAGACTCACACGGGCGGCAGCTAACAATGCCAGTCTGTGTTAGCAGCCGTAATAGAACTCAGACGGCCCGTTCCCGGCCGCATTGAGTTGTATTATGATCGCCGGCAGGGGCCTTCTATGGATGGAAACGGAGGTCCCAGACATGGTGTCAGGCATTGGAGCCCACCGGAGGATTCACCGGTACCCCGGCGGGCCAGTCTGACGCTGCATACCAGGCATCCCTTGCAATAGTATTTCTAGATACGCCTTTCTTGTTCATTGGTATGTGTGAATGTACATCTAATTCCTTGCTGATTTTTTGATATTCTCTGCTTCCTTTTTGGTCCCTCCGTCCATTGGTTTACACCTGGTTGTAATCACTAATTTGTCTTAGGTGTTTAAATGTAAGACTAATGTTTATACTAGACCTTGTTCTTACAGTGCATTCTCATAAGTGCAGATCATAAGTGCACATTTGACAACAATGAAACCAGAAGTGAACAAAAGGACAATACATGTATGTAGCAAACTATCTCTAATCTGGCACATTAAAAATGTTATTTGTGGCAATAATAATCATCTTTCCCCTATTCTTACATCTCCTCCATTACCAGAATATCCCACCAGCTGCTGTTGAATTCTGTGTATTACTATGTCTTCTACCCACTCATCTACTGACCTCTGCTATGTTACACTACAGCTTTGTAAATGGGACCACACCAATCTATCTCCTTTTCTCACCAGCCAGTGCTTTCTCCACTATTCCTTTCCACTGCTGACATCTCAACCAAAATGTATGAGAATCTCTCCCAACAAAACTTTAAAAGGTAAGCTGAAAACCCATCTGTTCAGGATTGCCTAAAACATGCAATAACTGCACTGCTCTGCTCCCTCACCTTATGTCTTCATCTAACCTAGCATATAAACTTTGAGCCCTCACAGACAGCATCCTCCTTTCACTTGTTTCAGGCTTATTTGTACTGTATAAATAAATAATATTATTACTAAAGCTACATGCACATGGCAGTTGTTTTTGGATGTGTGCTAGCCATTGTTTCAAAAGCTAGAATACATCCTCATATATTTTTATGGACTCACACATCTCTGTGGTTTCTAGGGCCCCATGTATGAGCTGACTGCCTGCAAAGACAGGGAGATATTGAACCCATTTTATAATTTGCTGTCCGTGCAGTTGGCTCACACTTATGTAATGTCCCTGCCAATGCAGTTTCATTATTAAGTATTACTCCTATTAGATTGCATGTGTCCCATAGATCCTGATCACCTTTGTGCGCCATCTACTGTTTTTATTTGGTCTTGCAGCTACATAATATCTGCCTGAGAAGGAATGTTTACATGTTGACCAATGAAATGTCATGTTTATTAATTGTTAATTCCAAGTTCATAAAACCACTTGTGGGTTGAAAGTTCTTTTGGAGGTTAGATCCAGTTAGAAGAAGATGTTTCTGCGATCTGCTGTCCAGACACTTGGCCTGCAGCTCTGATCCCTACCAAAGTCTGCCTTGGAGCACTGCTATAGCAACTCCTCATCTTTCCAGCTTGCAGCTACCTAGACTAGGCAGTCAGCACTCTTTCACAATCCAACCAATGACCTGGGATCTGGATCAGTTAGACGGTTACCTTTCTTTTGCTGAAGTTGGTGTTCTGGAATAAAGGAACCATTAGTTGATGTTCTACATCCCTTCTCTCAGTGTTTTCCATGGAGGCCGCATAGCATAAAGGGTCTTACCTCTACCCGGGGATCCTCACACATACAGAGGGAGTGTACCAGGTTACACCTGTTTCCATCCATATGCGGTGTCTCCCTACTTTTCTTGCAAACCTCCTGTTGGACAACTGGCTGGCAAAGCCTGTTCCACCTGTACCAAGCGTCTGGGACCCAGTCAAGCTCTAAGCCACGCTCAAGCCATCCACTCAGGGACCAGGGGAATCCCCCTGCACTAGGGTAGGCTTTTTCTATTGTCATTGGCACATAAGCAGAGCTCAAACACCATGCCACACAGGCTGCAAACAAAGGACCATGGGACCATTATTTATGGCCCATTAAAAGGACATGTTCATGTAGCCTAAGTGCTAAGTTTTCACTGCACTGATTCATTTTTGCTCTGTCCTATTATACAGATATATAGTCCTTTTATATTTATTTATATCTGTTGGTGTCCATTACATTGTTAGTGTCTTACAAAAACATGCAAAAACAGAAGAGTGGATTCAAAGAAAGTTTTTGCTCCCTGGCTATCATTTGTGTTCTCTTTCATTGTCATAAGCTATTACTCTGCATAATTGCATAGTAATTTCATGCTACATGTCAATGACTGGACCCGATATGACTCTCCTGCATCTGAAGTGCCACCTAAGCTAATGATGTGGCACTCAGCGACTATTATCAGTAAATAGCCGCCCTCTAAAATAGCTTTGCTTTCAAAATGCCTCATTCAGACATAGTGCTCCATGCTACTTTACATTCAGAAATAGATACGGTAAGTCATTTAGAAAATACTGTAAGATATGTGTAATAAGTGTTATAAAAGCCAGATTTCACCAGAGACGAACAAGAAAAAACATTGTCACAGTATCTCTATGCATTCAGAGTACAGGTGGTCTCTGACTTAAAGGGGTTGTCCACTTTCAGCAGATAATTGATATGATTTATGTAAGAAAAACTTACAAGTATTCAGACCAAGATATGTGTGTATGGACAAAAATTACTTTATTGGGTATCAAATACATACCAGGTTAAAAGCAATTAGAAAACTGGAAAACCAGGCAAATAATGGATCTGTAGTATATGCAATAATGTAATGCAATGTCCTCAAATCATTATGTATCTCCATAGTACCTCATACAGTCGACATGTACAACCAAGCAATGAAAAGTGTTAGATTACCGAACATAGATGAGGGTTATGTAAGGAAAAATTTTACAATTATCCAATTTACTTTCTGTATCAATTCCTCATGGTTTTCTTGGACAGCTCTGCTTGCTGTCCTTCTATAGGAAGCTTCTCTGTCCATGGTCTTCTGATGGGCAAGCAGGTAGGCGAGCCATTATTAATGCAGAGAGTAATCAGAGTTGTGTGATACTAATGGCTCCTGCACCTGCCTGTCCATCACATGACCATAGACAGATTTCACTGGAAGTAAACATAGCAGATTTATATAGCAGGACAACAAACAGAGATCTAAAAAAAACACAAGGAATTGATACAGAAAGTATATTGGAAAACGGTATAACTTCTCATTACACAAACAATACAAATTATTTGCTGATCGCGTTCAAAGAATTTATTCCAGCACCGATTACTGGGTATTCACTCTCCTGGACCCACGGTACAAGCAAAATCTTTCCACTCTCATCCCTGGAGAGGAAAGGAGTGTGAGAATGCATGAATACCAGCAGGCCCTGGTGCGCAAGCTGAAACAGTATTTCCCTTCTGACAGCGCTAGCGGCAGAGGGCGTACTTCTGCGGGACAAGTAGCGAGGGAGAGTAGGCGAGCAGGCAGCTTGTCCAGCACTGGCAAGGGTACGCTTTACAAGGCCTTTGCCAGTTTTATGTCACCCCAGCAAGACACTGTCACCTGTCCCCAGTCTCGGCAGAGTAGGGCTGATCTTTACAGAAAGATGGTGACGGAGTACGTAGCTGACCATACCATCGTCCTAAATGATCACACAGCTCCCTACAACTACTGGGTTTCAAAGCTGGACATGTGGCACGAACTGGCGCTGTACGCCTTGGAGGTTCTTGCCTGCCCTGCCGCTAGCGTGTTGTCCGAGCGGGTTTTCAGTGCAGCTGGTGGCATCATCACCGATAAGCGTACACGCCTGTCGACTGACAGCGCTGACAGGCTGATGCTTATCAAGATGAATAAAGCCTGGATTTCTCATGATTTCCATTCTCCACCAGGTGAAAGAAGCTCAACCTGAATAACCGCCATAACCAAGCCAATTACTTATAAGAACAGTACTACACTTGATCTTATACAAAAGGTTCTTAGAAGTGCTGTTTGTAGTCCCCGCCTGCTTTGAAAATAACAATTTTTTCAAAGTAAACGCTTCTGGCCCCCAGGCCCATTTTGGGTGGTGAGGAGCAGAGAGGTAGGGGCTTGGACAGGAGAAAGCTCGCCTGGCAGTGGACCGCCAGCTCCATCCCAAGATCCAACTAACATAGTTTTCACTGATGCACCTTTAATCTACTACTACTTTACTGCCTCCATATATCGTCCCCTTATCAAACGAGCTGTGTCAGGCAGAATTTTCGGGTGTTTCACCAGATACATAATGGAACCCGGCCCATCTGTTGCAGCCATGCTGGAGACCTGAAGTTTCAATCATAGCAGCGCAATATGGATGCCCCATACTGTCGCTCTTAATCATGGAACCATTTCTGAAAAAAAACAATTAAAAATAGAACCACTATGCTATTCCATTATTCCTAGATGAAATATTCAAACGACCCCGCCTGCTTTGAAAATTATAATTTTTTCAAAGTAAACGCTTCTGGCCCCCAGGCCCATTTTGGGTGGGGAGGAGCCGAGAGACAGGGGCTTGGACAGGCGAAAGCTCGCCTGGTAGCAGACCGCCAGCTCCATCCCAAGATTAGGTAGCCTCAGAGGCATCCATGCCTACTGCCCCTGCTGTTTCCTGTCCATTTCGCCTCCACGATCCTCCACAGCGTCCACCAATGTCTCCATGCGCAACTTTCAACTGTCTATACCCCAGACGCTGGAGCACGAGAGGATATGCAGCACATCATCCCCTTATCAAACGAGCTGTGTCAGGCAGAATTTTCAGGTATTTCACCAGATACATAATGGAACACGGCGCATCTGTCGCCGCCATGCTGGAGACCTGAAGTTGCAATCATAGCAGCACAATATGGATGTCCCATACTGTCGCTCTTAATTATGGAACCATTTCCGAAAAAACTATTAAAAATAGAACCACTATGCTATTCCATTATTCCTAGATGAAATATTCCAACGACCCCGCCTGCTTTGAAAATGATAATTTTTTCAAAGTAAACGCTTCTAGCCCCCGGGCCCATTTTGGGTGGGGAGGAGCCGAGAGACAGGGGCTTGGACAGGTGACGCTCGCTAGCAGCGGACCGCCACCTCCATCCCAAGATTAGGCAGCCTCAGAGGCATCCATGCATACTGCCCCTGCTGTTTCCTGTCCATTTCGCCTCCACGATCCTCCACAGCGTCCACCAATGTCTCCATGCGCAACTTTCAACTCTCTATACCCCAGACGCTGCAGCGCGAGAGGAGATACAGCACATCATCCCCTTATCAAACGAGCTGTGTCAGGCAGAATTTTCAGGTGTTTCACCAGATTCATAATGGAACTCAGCGCATCTGTCGCCGCCATGCTGGAGACCTGAAGTTTCAATCATAGCAGCGCAATATGGATGCCCCTTACTGTCGCTCTTAATCATGGAAGTCGTCTCCATGGCTGCCTCCACATGTCGTCCCCTTATCAAACGAGCTGTGTCAGGCTCATTTTTCGGGTGTTTCACCAGATACGTTATGGAACTTGGTCACTCTGTCGCCGCCATGCTGTGTTATCGACTAAATATACCGTCAACCTTTTGTTCACATAGGAAATCATTTCAGCTCTTCTTGCTCACCTCCTTTGGTTCCTCTCTGCCGCCTTAACCAGGCAAAATCCTGATACATACAGTGCTACACGTTATCCTCACCAAAAGGATTTTTTGAAATTGGTTTGTAGCCTGAGTCCATTTGGGGTATGTCGCCATGACACTCTCTAGCCTGCCGCTGCTGCCGCTGCCTCTGCATGCCATCCCCTATAGTGTCAGGGTCAATTATTGCATGTTTTAGATGCTATCTAGCCTCATTCGGTCACTCTGTCATGGCCATGCTGTTGCCCATAATTTTGGCATAATGGTACGATTAAGCAGCCTCAGAGGCATCCATGCATGCTGCATCCGGTTTCCTGTCTATTTCCGTGGTGTTTCCATCCTTTTCTGAGGTTCCCAGGTGTTTGGCTAATCTTCCCTGTGCAGACCCTTGGACCCCTTGAAAAATGCTCGAGTCTCCCATTGACTTCAATGGGGCTCGTTATTCGAGACGAGCACTCAAGCATCAGGAAAAGTTCGTCTCGAATAGCGAGCATCCGAGCATTTTAGTGCTCGCTCATCTCTAGTAACAACCCATCCAATCCACAATGACAAAGAAATCAAGTCATAGATGCCCATAAATTATGTGTCATAATGAGAAATGTCACAGGGAAAAAGTATGAAACACAATTACTGAAATAAATGTATTACTTTGTACAAAAGCCTATGTTGCTGATGACAGTTTAAAGACACCTTCTGTATGTAGAAAACAGTGAAAGAAGAGTGAAGAAATCGGGCAATAACATATAGAGGATGAGTATATGCAGAAACTAGCCCCATGCATTTCTTTGGGTGATTTTGGGCCATTCTTCCACACAAATACTTTTCAAATCATTAAGGTTCTGTGGGCACCTTCTATGAGCTGTCTTCCTTTACATAGATTTTCTTTTGGATTCTGGTTAGGTGATTTGCTGGGCCTCCACCCTCCACCCTTGTTTTATCTTCATCATCCTGGTAGATGGCAGACGATTTTTAGCATGACTCAGTATATCTGACCATTCATCCTTCCTCAAATTGTATGAAGTTTGTCAGTATGGGATGTAGAAATACAGCCCCAGACCATAATGTTCCCACCTCCAAACTTCACTGTTGGTCGGGTGTTTTCGTGGTGATACACAGTGCCTTTCCGCCTTAAAACCTGGTGCATATAAATGGCATCAAAAGAGTTCAATTTTGCTCTCATCTGACCGGACTATATTCTGCCAGTATGCACATGGCTTATCTAAATGTTATTGAACACACTTACATATGCTTATTTGTTCAGCAATGGAGTCTTACTTTACTTATTTTCTTTGAAACATTTGTACCTGCTGATTCCAGGTCTTTGTGTAGCTCTTCACAGCTGGAAGCACGGTTTTGCACAAAAATGGCTTTATGATATTTTTCACAACAGGTATTTTAGATGTTTCTTTTGGTGCTTTTTTTTGGATACTTTTTTTTTCTTAAATTGATAGATTGCACAAATACCCTGTGTTCGGTCTAACATCTGTTGTTTTATTTTGGATGCTATTTTTTTATACAGACATGTCAATAAGGTGTCAGATCCTTCTAAGTCTTTATATTAAATGCATTTTATGAATGCAGTACCTTGCAGCGTTAAAGAAGATGGAAAATGTCCCCTCAGTGAAAATGTGTATAGCTGTTTACCATGGCATTTGCTTTTACTTATTTACACAGTAGCTGAGAATACACCTACAGGCCGACTCACAATGATATTCTGCACTGGATAAAAGACAATAGCATCTCACAAATTGACAACCTTGAACCAATATATATACTGAGCATTGAAAAACAGCTTTTAAAACTCACTCTTTTGTTCTCCTGCCTCTTCTTTTCAAATATTAAAAGATCTCCTAAAAGTACCTTCCTTGCAGTGTTGTTTGTGAGAAGAGACTGTGACTCAAAAGACATTCACCCTTTTCATATGTGCTGACAGGCCTGTTAGTCACCAGTTTGGAATAACACTTGTAAAGGGACATTTAGAGAACTTGTCATTGCCATTACAAATCATTAAACTAATCAAGAAACGTTGGAAAAAAAAACTGTAATTAATCTTCATTATCTTTTTTCCTATGGTCCTATTGATCACCCAAAAATAGAGGGAAGCTTTTGGAGATAAAACTTACATAGCACTTGCTGGTTAGGAAATATAACAATTAAGAGCAAACTCCTTAACCTGGTTATCTGTCATGATAGTTACAGATCCCTGTAGCTCCAACTTTTGGGACCCCTAGTTATAAGCAACATTGGGGGTGGGGATATGAAAAGTTCCACCTATATATGGAACTATAGGATGGCACTCACCAGTCTTCAAAAAATCTTCATGGCTATTCAAGAGTCCTTTATAGTTGCCTATAAAGGAAGGTGAGGGATGACAAACAGTCTACTTGTGGTATTATGTGCTTCTTATGGCCTCCAGTGTGATTGACCTTATTTCCATTGACTTTTATGAGAGCTATTGGATGGAGATCTAGAACACCTTTTCGTGGAGTAGTACTAAATTTACAGTCAGATTTTGGTATATTGTTATTTAATTACTACACTACATTTATATTCTAAAGAAGATTTTTTTCTCTTTTAAGGACATACTTAATACCATTATTTCACTCAGTGCAGACCCAATGTTTTGTACAGAAAGTAATCCATCAAACAATCCCTTATCTCAGTTGTTCTAGAAGGTCATAAAGACTCATTTAAGTTGACTTCTTATCTGTCTGGTCACACTTCAGCTTAAATGGGTGTTTATGACCCCTTAGGAGAAGATAAGGTCTACAGAACATCCAACTTCTTCTCTCCTTGCATCAAATACACACAGTTTAGTATGTGAAAAATGTACAGGGCTATTTGTAAACCTGACGAATGTGCCTTCATATAAATCCAGCCCCAAGTACAAACATGAGAAACATGGATATTTCCTACACTGGAGGTAAAATGCATCCAAATTGTTTATAGTAGAATTTAAGGGCTAAGTTATACATATAGTTACATATTTTTACGTTCAATACTTCTGAAAATAGTTTCTCTTTTGATAATTCCCTACATCATCACTGCTGCAGCATTATCTGTTCTCCGATTTAGCATTCAGTGGAGAACACCATACAGCAATATTTTGGTGATAAAGTACTTTATTTATTTTCTGCAGCAAATAAAGATATTTCTGCTTCCCAAATACTAAGGATTTTCCCTGGAGGATTCTTGAGAAATACTGTTTACATTACCGTAACATTTTCTAAAGAAAACTCTTTTTAGAAGCCACGCTAGGGAAGGCAGTTTGTAAGTCGCTGTGTTGCGTTGTTGTTATGATTTATTTAGTGAACATCCTTGGCATCACTGTATACAAAGCCGTTTTTGTATTCAAAATGGATAAGATTGTAAAAAAACACAATTGTATTTTTCGTTATGTGTAGCATCATTGCTAAAATAGGTGTCTCAAAGCTATCACTTTCCACTTCTCAGAACTTTTCACTGAGGAGCTCATGAAAAGGCCTGGCCTAAAGCAAGGTTATAGAGGTCCGGCTGTCTACATCCCTTTTATGTTTCTGCTATCTGTGGCCACATTCACATTGGTTAAAACAAATGAGAGGTAATTTTTCAAAGCTTACAAAAAACAACCTAGAAGTGTTGCTCCTAGCAACCAGTATTGGAGCTCACTTAAAATTCACTCAAGAAGAAATATGAAATCCCACAACAGTAACAAATTCCTTCTCTGTTTCCTACTTGTATTGTAAAATGTGATTTTTTTTGAAGGCAGCAATACATAGATGACAAGGGAAGTCATTATACGTTTTCTAACAAAGGGTTTTATAAAAAGCAAAGAAAAAGGCTAAAATGCAATGGCTGTTAATGTAAAGTAACATCATTAAAAAGCTAAGAGAGGTACAACCTGATGTATGAACGTACATGCACATCCGCACATGATAATAGCTGTGTGCATCTTGTTGGTGCACTAGGCTATAGATAATATTCTGTAGTCATGAATTAATGTATTGGCACTTTTTCACATAGTTTTTCAACATTTTGGTATTTACAGCACATTGCAAAATGCAATTGCACTTTTATAAATGCTGTTTATACACCAAATGTAATTGTTGTTAGTATGTATTAATCTATTTTTTCTCTATGTATATATAGGCATTCATATGTTGGTTTTTATACTCATGTCTATTAGTAAAATTAGGTACACCATGCTAGTAACGGGTTGGACCCCCTTTTGCCTTCAGAACTGCCTCAATTTTTTGTGGCATAGATTCAACAAGGTGCTGGAAGCATTCCTCAGAGATTTTGGTCCATATTGACATGATGGCATCACACAGTTGCCGCAGATTTGTCGGCTGCACATCCATGATGCGAATCTCCCGTTCCACCACATCCCAAAGATGCTCTATTGGATTGAGATCTGGTGACTGTGGAGGCCATTTGAGTACAGTGAACTCATTGTCATGTTCAAGAAACCAGTCTGACATGATTCCAGCTTTATGACATGGCGCATCATCCTGCTGAAAGTAGCCATCAGATGTTGGTACATTGTGGTCATAGAGGATGGACATGTGTCAGCAACAAACTCAGGTAGGCTGTGGCATTGCAACGATGCTCAATTGGTACCAAGGGCCCAAAAGTGCCAAGAAAATATTCCCCACACCATGACACCACCACCACCAGCCTGAACCGTTCATACAAGGCAGGATGATCCATGCTTTCATGTTGTTGACGCCAAATTCTGACCCTACCATCCGAATGTCGCAGCAGAAATCGAGACTCATCAGACCAGGCACGTTTTCCAATCTTCTACTGTCCAATTTCGATGAGCTTGTGCAAATTGTAGCCTCATTTCCTGTTCTTAGCTGAAAGGAGTGGCACCCGTTGTGGTCTTCTGCTGCTGAGCCCATCTGCCTCAAAGTTCGACGTACTGTGCGTTCAGAGATGCTCTTCTGCTGCCTACCTTGGTTTTAACGGGTGCGATTTGAGTCACTGTTGCCTTTCTATCAGCTCGAACCAGTCTGCCCATTCTCCTCTGACCTCTGGCATCAACAAGGCATTTCCTCCCACAGAACTGCCACTCACTGGATGTTTTTTCTTTTTCGGACCATTCTCTGTAAACCCTAGAGATGGCTGTGCGTGAAAATTCCAGTAGATCAGCAGTTTCTGAAATACTGAGACCAGCCCTTCTGGCACCAACAACCATGCCACGTTCAAAGGCACTCAAATCACCTTTCTTCCCCATACTGATGCTCGGTTTGAACTGCAGGAGATTGTCTTGACCATGTCTACATGCCTAAATGCACTGAGTTGCCGCCCTGTGATTGGCTGATTAGAAATTAAGTGTTAACGAGCAGTTGGACAGGTGTACCTAATAAAGTGGCCGGTGAGTGTATATGGATCCATATATTAATATATTTATAGATGCCCATTGGTAAAATTTGTTCATAGCTTCATACTCGAAGGATAGGGCCTAATTTGTTGATCGGTGGGGCTCATTGATGAGACCCGCACAGATCACAAGAATCGCACCTCTTGCACCCCTCATAGCACCATGTGCTGCCCCGTTCATCTTGCCGAGCACCACACTCATCAGAGTCTGTCAAATCCAAAGAGATGAATGGGGCAGTCCGGCCACGTGTGACCGGCTGCTCCGGTCTTCTCGGGTGCGATTACAGCTGCAAGTCCTATCCTATTGCTGTCTCTGTCTTAGAATAGTATTATACAACTCTGTCTATATGGTTCATTACACTTGTCATTTCACTAATGGTCTAGTATTATTGAATGAATCTTTGCTATTATCCACTTTTACTCAATAGATCCTATATACTGTACAGATGTCCTGATCACTGTAGTTTTTGTATTTGTATTTGCATTTGTTCTTGTCTTGGAATTAATGGTGCTCTTTAAATAAATAATAATGATTAAGTAACAGGACCTACATACTGTAGACCTGTATTATTGAACAATTGAGTAACAGAGGATAATAGTACAGATTTGTTTGTGTCACGGGTGACCCCGCGATCCATGTCACGGATCGTGGGGGCACCCGTGTCCTGCTGTGCCACACAGCCTCTGTCGGGTTGTTGTCACGGGTGTCCCCGCGATCCATGTTGCGGATCGTGGGTGCACCCGTGCTCCGCTGTCCTGCCCTGCTCCCCCTCCTCTTCACTCACCTTTCCAGGCTCCTGGCTCCGCTCTGGTCCCGGCGTGTGGTCCTCTTCAAGAATTTAAAGGGCCAGCGTCCTCCTTATTGGCGCTGGCATTCCCGGCTCGGCTGTATAGCCTGGCTACTCCCAGCATCCCCTGCCGGATCTTCAGCTCATCCTTCTGAGGAGAAAGCCTTTGTGGGCGTTTCCACATGCCTCCGTGTTCCCGTGTTCCGTGGCAGGTTGTTATCTCCCGCGGTGGTCCAGGGAGTCCACTGTGTATTCCCCGAGTTTGTGACTGTAAGATCCGGCCATGGACTCTGCCAAGGTCTTGTATCCTGCAAAAGCCATGGACTGTGTCGAGGATCCGTACCTGCTACTGGGTGACCTCCCTAGCACCATCGCCCGGCAGGCCCAAGAGATTGCTTCCCAAAAGGAACTCTTGGACAAACTTGCTGCCACTCTTCGGATGATTGCCTCCCAGCAGCATGCTACCACGACTCCTCCCGTTGCTTCAGTCCTCCCGCAATGTTTTTTGGCAGTAGAGACTGGACCCTCTAAGGTGACGTTCATCTACTGTCTGCTCTCTGGAGAGGCCCTGGCCTAGGCTACCCCTACCCTATTGGATAGTGGTGACCCGGACATGGTCTCCCATACCAAGTTCCTGGCTAAAATCCGGTCCAGGTTTGAACCACCTCAAGTCCGGCTACCTCGCCTGTCCAGCTTGGTCCCGGTGTCTCCACTGCCTCCCAGAGCTGCCCCAGTGGCGCCCAAGCCTCCGCAGCTTCCCAGAGCTGCTCCAGCGGCGCCCAAGCCTCCGCAGCTTCCCAGAGCTGCTCCAGCGGTGCCCAGGCCTCCGTAGCTTCCCATAGCTGCTCCAGCGGCTCCGCAGCTCCCCACAGCTGCTCCAGTGGCTCCGCAGCTCCTCAAAGCTGATCCAGTGGCTCCGCAGCTCCCCGCAGCTGCTCCAGTGGTTCCACAGCTCCCCGCAGCTGCTCCAGTGGTTCCGCAGCTCCCCGCAGCTGCTCCAGTGGCGCCGCAGCTCCTCGCAGCTGCTCCAGTGTCTCCGCAACTTCCCACAGCTGCTCCAGTGGCTCCGCAGCTTGCCATGGCTGCTCCTTTGGCGCCCCAGCCTCCGCAGCTTTCTGCCAGTGCTGCTCCCGTGGCTCCGCAGCTTCCTGCCAGTGCTGCTCCCATGGCTCCGCAGCTTCCTGCCAGTGCTGCTCCCGTGGCTCTGCAGCTTCCTGCCAGTGCTGCTCCCGTGGCTCCGCAGCTTCCTGCCAGTGCTGCTCCTGTGGCTCCGCAGTTACCTGCCAGTGCTTCTCCCGTGGCTCCGCAGCTTCCTGCCAGTGCTGCTCCCGTGGCTCTCCAGAAGTCGTTCCAGCCTTCGCAGCTTGCCAGTGCTGCTTTGTTGACTACGCGGCCTCCAGAGCTTCTACCAGCCTCCCCTGAGGCCGTTTCAGAGCCTCCACCGGCCTCCCCTGAGGCTGCTCCAGAGCCTCCAAAGGCCTCCCCTGAGGCCACTCAAGAGCCTCCACCGGCCTCCCCTGAGGCTGCTCCAGAGCCTCCCCCGGCCTCCCCTGAGGCCGCTCCAGAACCTCCACCGGCCTCCCCTGAGGCCGCTCCAGAGCCTCCACCGGCCTCCCATGAGGCCGCGACTTCCCAAGTCTTCTCTGTGCCTGCTCTCCTCCTAAGTTGTCTCATCACCAAGAAGAATTGGAGGAGACGAAGAAAGAAGAACAGCGGGCTGAAGAAGAAGAGAAGAGGGGCCCTAAGGGGGGGGGGGCTACTGTCACGGGTGACCCCGCGATCCATGCTCCGCTGTCCTGCCCTGCTCCCCCTCCTCTTCACTCACCTTTCCAGGCTCCTGGCTCCGCTCTGGTCCCGGTGTGTGGTCCGCGCGTCTCCTTCCTTCCCGGCCGCACACTCCTGCTGCTAGGGCGCGCGCATGCCTCTTCAAGAATTTAAAGGGCCAGCGTCCTCCTTATTGGCGCTGGCATTCCCGGCTCGGCTATATAGCCTGGCTACTCCCAGCTATACCCTGCCGGATCTTCAGCTCATCCTTCTGAGGAGAAAGCCTTCCTGGGCGTTTCCAGACGCCTCCGTGTTCCCGTGTTCCGTGGTTTTCCCTTGTTCCTGGTTTCCTGTGTTCCCTTGTTCCGTGTTATCCTATAGTGGTCCTGTTATCCTGTGGCGGTCCTGTGGCGGTCCCAGTATCCTGTGGTGGTCCCAGTATCCTGTGGTGGTCCTGGTATCCTGTGGCGGTCCTGGTATCCTGTGGTGGTCCTGTTATCCTGTGGCGGTCCTGGTATCCTGAGGCGGTCCTGGTATCCTGTGGTGGTCCTGGTATCCTGTGGCGGTCCTGGTATCCTGAGGCGGTCCTGGTATCCTGAGGCGGTCCTGGTATCCTGAGGCGGTTCTGGTATCCTGAGGCGGTCCTGTTATCCTGAGGCGGTCCTGTTATCCTGTGGCGGTCCTGTTATCTTGTGGCGGTCCTGGTAACCTGTGGCGGTCCTGGTAACCTGTGGCGCTCCGGTAATCCAGCAGCCATCCGAGGCCCTGCCAGCCATCCGAGGTCCTGCCTGCCATCCGAGGTACTGCCAGCCATCCAAGGCCCTGCCAGCCATCCGAGGTCCTGCCTGCCATCCGAGGTCCTGCCTGCCATCCGAGGTCCTGCCTGCCATCCGTGGTCCTGCCTGCCATCCGTGGTCCCCGTGTCCCTACCTTGGCTGCCATCGCGGGCCTAGTCACACCCGCGGAGCGACCTTGTGACTCCTGCCGCAGCAAGACCATCCCGCTTTGCGGCGGGCTCTGGCGAAGACCAGGAGATCACTTAGACTCCGCTCCCGGGTGCGGCTAAGGTTGTTATCTCCCGCGATGGTCCAGGGAGTCCACTGTTTATTCCCCGAGTTTGTGACAGTTTGATAATACTAGATCAGTGATATCAGTGATATGAACCATGTTGTATAATACTATTTTAAAAGTGGGGTTGTTTACCAGAGGACAGAGGGTTTTGCAGCCTGACTTAAGGCAGCTCAGGAACACCTGGCTGACTCAATTCACAGAATTACACTGCAGACTAAGGGTTTCATTTTATATTTCACATGACTCATTTCAATATCTGCATGCCGAGCAACTCACTTAAGTTAATAAGGTAGGACCTTTGGTTTAAGGGGGCTAGACGTGTCTGACAGCTGTGAGCTAACTGTCCCTGCAAACAATGCACCACCGTGTGCTAAACACAGACATTCCTGTGGATGGATGGAGGCCTCATTAGCATCAAATTGGTGGGGGCCCCGTAACCCAACCCTTTGGATATGGGCTCTAGTGTATCCTATGGTAGTTTATTGAACTAGAGAAGAGAAAAGCGTTTCATTGGCATTGAGTTTCTAACACTTCTTTTATGCATCTACTTTCCCATAAATTGGTGCAACAAAATTGCTGATACTCACAGTCTCTGACTATGATTTCAATCACAAAAAAAGTCACATCGGAAGATACAAATTTTAATGTTGTTTTTCCATGGTACAATTGTTGGAATGGCAGTTAAAAGTACATTTTCAATACACTGGAGAGTATATATCTGTTCTATGATTGTTACATTTTGGAAATCTGATTATTTTTTCTTATATGATTAAGCTCCTAATAATACAATTAATGACCCCAAAAGTGTTACCGCGTGTTTTACATGAAACAATGAAGATAAAATATTGCTTCTCAAAATACTTTTTCATGGAAATCTTTACAGATGATGAATAGTTTCCTGCATTCTCAACTTGTTGCAACATTGTTTTTTACTGGAAATGACACAGATGAGTGACTATGAAATCCTATGATAATTTTAGGTCACTGTAGATGATTATCATTACTAATGCGGTCATTCTTTGCTTCCCTATAACTCGAGTAAGGGTAAAAAGTGTTACTTTTTAGGAGGAAATGCAGGGCCCCATAGCAGACTTCTGAACGGGGCCTCCTTCCTGCTTAAAAATATACATACTACACTCATCACACATTTATATACTTATATACATAAACATACAGTTTTTTACTCGTTCACACATTTATACACTAACACTCACATATACACATACATACAGTGCCATATACAGATGTACAGCATACAAACACAAATAAAGTATATACACAACATACATCATATACATATAAAGCAAATGTACATCACAGATTCACACAAACATACAGCATATATATCATATATATTAGCTTTTTCTCATGAATAGCTTCTCTTGTCTGCACACTGCAGTGCTGTTTCCTGCCCCTCTTTCCCCCTGCATTACAAGACCAGCTCAAAAACAGGCACTTCCTGCTGATAAGCAGCAGTGCACAGACAGAGACTTACTATACAAGCTACAAACAGATTAAGTCTTTATAGCAGAGCTGCTTGTGTGTTTTATTTCTTAGGTGAGCAGAGCGGACATCTTACATTGACCATCACTAAGTCATAAGAGCTAAAACAGCAATAAAACTGAGTAAAATTGTAAAGTAAGGGGGTTAAAATGATCTTTATTGTGTAAACATCACTAGGGGATTAAAATTTGAGAACTTTCTTTCATGGGCAAACCCCTCTGAGAATAATACAACTATTAAAAAAAATGTATTGTCTGATTACCGTATATACTCGTGTATAAGCCGAGTTTTTCAGCGCAAAAAACATGCTGAAAAACGTCCCCTTGGCTTATACACGAGTCTATAACAAAACCCACTTAAAAAAAATAAACTTATATACTCACCCTCTGATGTCGTTGCAGCTCCCCGATGTCGGCACGGCTCCCCGATGTCCCCAATGTTGGCGTGTCCCGTCTTCTTCCTTCCTCGGGGCTCTTCTTCTTTCTTCTCTCATGGACACAGCCATGTTTTCTTCCTGGCTGGCACATACTATGACGTCAGCAGCGGCCGCATCATAGTATGCACCAGCTGGAAGAAAACATGGCCGCATCCATGACAGAAGAAAGAAGAGAAGCCGCGGAGAAGAAAAAAGACGAGACGCGCCGACATCGGGGCGACGTGCCAAGGGGGGGGGGGCAGGCTGTATACTACATGGGGGCTGTCTGTGTACTACATGGGGCTGGATGGCTGTATACTACATGGGGGCAGGCTGGCTGTATACTACATGGGGGCAGGCTGGCTGTATACTACAGGGGGCTGGCAGGCTGTATACTACTGGGGGAAGGCTGGCTGTATACTACAGAGGGCAGGCCGGCTGTGTACTACTGGGGGCTGGCTGGCTGTATGCTGCTAGGGGCTGGCTAGCTGTATACAACAGGGGGCTGGTGGCCGTATGCTACTAGGGGCTGGCAGGCTGTATACTACTGGGAGCTGGCTGACTATATACTACTGGGGGCTTGCTGGCTATATACTGACCAATGTATTTCCCACCCTTGGCTTATACTCAAGTCAATAGTTTTTCCCAGTTTTTGGTGGTAAAATTATGGGTCTCGGCTTATACTTGAATCGGCTTATACTCAAGTATATACGGTAATACCTTATAGAGTACCCTAGCAGGCTGAATCCACTTTGCACCCATCAAGCAGGATCTGGCTTTATATCAGTTGGTCTACTTTTCCTAAAAAAGAGGTTTTAAAAATATGCTAATGATCTGCAAGTCTCCTTATATAACCGTGCTGCTATCCGACAGTAAAGGCCATCGCCGTTACAGGAGCCAAAGAAAGATAACTATGAGATGGTTATTATTTCAGTAGACACCCCGAGTCATATATAAACTTTTTTTCTGATCCCGGACAAGCTCTTGAATGTCATATGCCCCTTATAGGCCACAACATTTTGTTTCTGTTTGTTGTATAAAATACACATTGCAGTTTTTATATACTGTATTGAAGTCTCTAGATGCATTTTTAATATGTATGAGTTTATAATTCATTTTTGAAATAGGAATTTTTTTTTAGACACGTTGTTTGGGTCGCTGAGGATATTAGTGAATTCCACACTTTGCATTGTTATTCGGTCTTAATTATCTTTCAGTTAGCAGAATATTTAGCAGCATAGCTCTCATGATTGTGTCTCTGTAGGGAGCCATTGAAAAATGAACAGACTTCTTCTACTTACCATCTACTGCAGACAAGCAAAAAGTCAACAAGATTTTGGCAGATAAGTTGGCTGTGCAATTGCTTGGGGATGTAGTTTTTTCCCTGTATAATGGAATCAAGCTGCCTCTATATGATCTCATCTCCTCTTTGTTATATTCCAAGTTAGACTTTCATAGTATATATCATAGATTTAGGGCAGGATGACTTTTGGCATCGAAACTTAACCTTACTCATGGAATGTTTGTTTTATAGGGGAATCTGTGGCCAAAAGGATAAAAAGAATTACAAGGACTGTTCTCTCACTATAACATAAAGCCAGAACATGCCGTATTTTAATGGGCCGAGAACATTTGTTTTTCATGTTTCTGTTGTCTATCTGCATTTTTCTAGATGATTTTCTTTCTATTTGTATCATCTTTTAATACCGTTTAGTCCTAATATTATATATGAGGTTTTGTGGTAAAAATTTTTGTGAAAGCAGCCTTTATAAGTTTACATGCCATAAAAACATTCTGAAAAGCAGTTTAGGTTATGTTTAGGGCTCTGGGCTAACATGACTTGTAAATGTACTATCATTTACAACAGCATCTAGCACACAAGCAGTTAGAGAGGGACAAAGAGGCCATGTTTAGGGCAACATCCAACAATGAACAGGCTATTCAACCTGTGGACAGCATTTAGTTTTGTAGGACAAGTTCAAGTATAGTTCTACTATAGGTTCTACTTAAGGATTGAAATCCTTCCTATAAACATGAACAGAAATCAACAGAAATGACTGTCAATTTCTAAAGAGGAAAACCCACTGGACTTCTAAGCCCCATAATAATATTTAGGTTAAGAGGGATATTTATCATCAAGTTTCTGAGGTAAAACTGATCTAGGTACCCATGGAAACCAATCAGAGCTCAGCTTTCATTTTATAAACAGCTGTGGGAAAATAAAAGCTGAGCTCTGATTGGTTGTCATGGGCAACTGGAAGAGTTCTGCCCTAAGAGACTTATGATAAACCTCCCCCTTCCAATAAAGCTACATATTGCTCTGCTTAGCTTAGCTGCTAGGTGTGTTTATCACACTGTTAGTTAGCTAGACAGAATGTTTAATGTCACAGGTTCCCTGTAAAGGGAACTTGACACCAGGTTTTACTACACTAATCTACTAGCACCCTCAGGTAGGAGCTGAAATGTCTTTTCTAGTATTCCCTCTTTTATGTGAGATCTCCCCTGTTCACCTATGAAAAATTTCCCCCAAAGTTAGGCAAATGCGACTCTTCTCACCTCATTTTCACATGGGATGAGTCAAGTTTAGTAGTTGCAGAGGTAGAGTCACTTCAGAAGCTCCTATCTTTGGTTCTATAGTACCTAGCAGCATACTGCTGGTGTTCTATTATAGATAAAATAAGAATCTAATCTTTCAGATCACTTCAGGCATATGATTCTAAAAGTTGAAATGATTATCTTTAATATGACACCAGCAGCATGTTTCTAGGTCCTATAGAAGATAGGGGCTTCTGAAGTGACACTCCGTCTGTAGCCATTAAAGTTGAATCATCTCATATGAAAAAGGGGTGAAAAGAGTCATATTTGCCTGACTTTGAATGAGGTTTTTTTAAAAACTGGTAAACAGGTGAGATTTCTCATAAAAGAGGGAATTCCGGAGAGGACATTTCATCCCCTACCTGAGGGGGCTAATAGTTTAGAGGGGTAAAACCCGGTAACAGGTTCTTGTAGGAGTGTAATCTCCAAAAAATATGTAACGTGAATAAAAAAATTGGGAGTTAAGTACTGTATATACTGGAGTATAAGCCAAGGCACCTAATTTTACAAAAAAAAGTATAAGTATCAGCCTAGGGTGGGAAATGCAATGGTCACAGTCTCCACCCAGTATATAGCACAGCATATAGCCATCAGCCCCCTAGTATATAGCCATCTCCTGCCCCCTAGTATGTAGCCAGTGCATGTCCCCTAGTGTATATAGCCAGTAGCCCCCTGCTGCCAGTATATAGCCAGAAGCCCCTTGCCCCAGTATATAGCAAGTAGCCCCCTGCCCACAGTATATAGAAAGCAGCCCATGTCCCCTGTATTTAGCCAGCACCCCCATAATATATAGCCAGTGCCTGCCCCCTTGTTTATAGCCAGTGCCTGCCCCCGTGTATATAGCCGACAGCCCCCTGACCCCAGTATATTGCAAGTGCCTGCCCCCTCTGGGGACCCAGAGACAGTTTTGGAGTATCAAAAAACAGAAGAGGACCTGTGGGAGGGGGGTTGGAAAGGTGAGTACAGAGGTTTTTATTTTCATAGACTCGAGTATCATCACATTTTTTGTGCTAAAAAACTCGGCTTATATGGAAGATATTGCTATGGTTACATTGCTTTATTATGATGAAGGAGCATAAAAATGAAAATAATGGAGTACCAGATCTTATAAAATAATATATGCCTAATGATCCCATTGACTTAAATCAGTTTGGCTTCCAATGTGTGCAGGACTTTTTTGTTGATTTTTTTGGTGATGGAATCTAGAAAAATGCTCTTACTGTTTTTAACACATGTGTGAATCTAATTGTCAAGTACGACACCGTCACTGTCATCACATTTGTGCTTCCTGTAACATGTAAGTAAAAGATTTTCCTGGAAACATCTTTAATTAATTGGGGGTGTCAGGCTCAGGACATTTTTTATTTAAATTGTGACAAATTTATAGACAGATAACAGTAAAAGCCATGTACATGGCAGAACCTTCTTCACCAAACATGTATGGTTAAATATGGAGCTGCAGTCTCTTTACAACTTACAAAAGAGCCTAACACAGAATGCAGCAAAAATAACATCTGAATGCCCCAAAATGAGATCTTATGGCTTTCTGAGAGCCATATTACTGCCTCATAAAGAACACTGCCTTAATATGGTATAAACCCAAATGATCATAACTTTCATAAAATGACAACAATAAGGGTTTTATATGAAAACTTCTACTACTGTCTTGTAATGTGCAACAAACACATATAGAGTAATGGAAAAAGTTATATTACTATTTATATGGTAAGATTTAAGAGACTATTAAAGTACAAGAATCTTAAGAAAACATTGACTCCGTTATTTGTGGTGTCCCAGTACATAAAGTCTAAAGTGTGTTTTGAAAGGACTATTAATATAAGATATTGTGTGGATATCTTGGCTTCTTCATACAGCTCATTGATTTTTGTCTAAATGTAATAACTTGTAAATAGGCGGTCACGTCTTCGGCTTTCCTCACTCTCATCCTACATCACTTAATGTTGCGTAATCGATTATTTTTTCACTTCTTAAAAATGGATTGTAAGTTTGCTGTTATCATTTTGTCATGACTTGTGCCCTCAAAGAATATGATGGAAAAAAAAAAATGAAAGGGAACGCTTCGTTATATTTGTGACGGTAAAGTCCGTTGTAAAATTCATGCCTTTCTACTATTCTACCTTCATATTTTTCTCATTTTCTGAAATGCTGAATCTGGATATTTTTTTTTTTATATCTTTCAAGTAAACATTAGAGAGTTTTGCAGGATAGTACATGTGCAATCCATCTCAAAGATTGCTTTTTAGATTATTTACTAAGGCTGTCAAGATTTTTCACTGTGTAAGAGCATTCTACATAATTGATTTGGTTAGCGCTTGTTTTCTGTGGCCTGTGACATTGATGGAGAATTAGATTCTTCATTTATGCTCAATGCCAAATGAGTTCGAAGGGATTTCAAGAAGGATGTGTTTGTGAGTTTTAATCACCGCTTCGGCAGCTTTTTATTTAACAACCCAAGAGGTAAATTGCGTTGTGGAAAGAATAATAAAAACATCATTCAGAGAAGAAAAATATAAGGGTTACAGTCTAATTCTGCTTTTAACTAAATTGAAGAGTTCTGTTCTATGGATGAGTTGATCAACTATCAAAATGTTTTGCTTCTGTCTATGTTCATATTTGATTTAACATCATTTCTCTATTCCAATGTGATGCCACTTTTAGAATTTAGTAGGTTGCCACTGGAACCAGACTCTAATATCTAATCTAATAACTAACATCCACTATGGTTTTAGTGGATAGCGTTTTTACCTTTTACTATTGTTTATAACAGCAGGACGACAAAAGAAAATTAACAGGATATTCAAATGCAACAGACCCTATTTTCTGTAATGAAGTCCATTCGGTCTCCATCAGAATTCCAACCAACAAAATTGCAACTGCAAAGTAGCCTTTAACAAACAAGTCTTTAAAAGAGCCTCTGTTAAAAACTGAGCTTTTTATAGGGTCACTTTTTTGTCTGTTCAAAAATAATTTTTTGGTATGATAGATATGATACAGTGGGTACAGAAAGTATTCAGAACTAGTACAAGAGGTGGAGAAAGCCACAGCACCCGATACGGTTCAGTTCCAGAAAATCTTTATTGTAACATCATCCAGGCATAAAATTGCAATGTTTCGATTCTAGTTGAATCTTTCTCAAGAAACGTTGCAATTAAGATTTTCTGGAACTGAACCGTACCGGGTGCTGTGGCTTTCTCCACCTCTTATGCTGATTTTGGGACTCTAAGCACCGGATCCCCAGCTGCGAGCACCCCCCAATTGTAATTGGAGCCTTGGATTGCTGTCTTCTCTTCCTCCTTTCAGAACTAGTACAGTCATAAGTCTTCTTGAGAATAATGCAACAATTTTTTCACAACTAGATTAGAGGATCCTTTCTAGTTCCCTCAGGTTGGATGTTGAATGTTGGTAGACAGCCATATTCAAGTCCCTCCAGAGATGCTCAATTAGGTTTAGGTCAGGTCTCTGGCCAGTCAAGAAAGATCACCGAGTTGCTCTAAAGCCACTGCTTTTTAATTTTAGCTGTGTGCTCAGTGTCATTGTCTTGTTGGAAGGTGAACCTTTTGCCCAGTCTGAATTAGAGGTTTTCATCCTGAATATCTCTGTACTTGACTGCATTCATATTTTCTTCAATTGCAATCAGTCGCGCTATTCCTGCAGCTGAAAACACCCCCTTAGCAGGATGTTGCCACTACCATGTTTCACTGTTGGGATGTTATTTGGCAGGTGATGAGCAGTGCCTGGGTTTCTCCCCACAAATCACTTAGAATTAACACCAAAAAGTTCAATCCACGTCTCATTAGAGCAGAAAATCTTATTTCTTAAAGCTTTTCTTTAAGAAATTAGAGTCCATCATGTGTTTTTTTGCAAACTGTATGAGGGCTTTCATGTGTTTTGCACTGAGAAGAGGTTTCTGTTGGCACACTCTGCCTTAAAGCCCCAACTGGTGGAGGGCTGCAGTGAAAGTTGACTTTGTGGAATTTTGTGGCCTTAAAACCCCAACTGGTAGATTGCTGCAGTGATAGTTTACTATAGCAATAGACGACTTTTGAAGACAGAAAAATCTTCTGTCTGGTCTGGGGTCGTCTTATACGCCGGTAATTGACCGCCCGCCGTGTATTCACGGCGGTGGTCGGGTCGCGCTGCATGGAGAGGGCTCACGGGCTGAGCCCTCTCCATAGCCGGTAAGTCTTTGCTGCATATTGCAGAAAAGGCTTACCGGTAACACCCGCGATCGATGCTAGCACCGATCGCGGGTGTTTTCACAGCGATGGCTGCCGGCAGCCTCAAAAAGAGCGCATGGGCGCCGCCATCTTACCTGATACCGCCGCTCCCCATGACGTCATCGGGGGCGGCGATCCGTCTCCATGGTAGACTCGGGTCTTCGGAATACTATTTCGTTTTAACCCCTTCATTACAATGTGCTGGTAGCACATTGTAATGAATGAGGAGGAAAATCCCCATATACTGCCATACTGTAGTATGGCAGTATATGATAGGATCGATCAGACAACCTAGGGTTAAAGTACCCTAGGGAGTCTGAAAAATAGTATAAATAAAAAAAAAAAAAAGTAAAAAAAAAAAATTATAATAAAACTAAAATTTAAAATCACCCCCTTTCCCTAGAACTGACATAAATATAAATAAACAGTAAAAATCATAAACACATCAGGTATCGACGAGTCCGAAAATGCCCGATCTATCAAAATATGATAACGGCTTTTCAATGCGTTTAACCCCGTTTAACAGAAAATAGCGCCCAAGTCGAAAATGGCACTTTTTTGCCATTTTGAAAAATATAAAAAAATCTATAAAAAGTGATCAAAAGGTCGTACAGTCCTAAAAATGATATCATTGAAAATATTATCAAATTTCACAAAAAATGACACCACCCACAGCTCCGTGCACCAAAGTATAAAAAAGTTATTAGCGCCAGAGGTTGGCAAAATCAAAAAAATAATTTTTGTACAGGAGGTTTTCATTTTTGTAAATGTATGAAAACATTATAAAACCTATACAAATTTGGTATCCCCTTAATCGTACCAACCCAAAGAATAAAGTAGACATGTCATTTGGGGCGCTCAGTGAAAGACGTAATATCCAAGCCCACAAGAAAATGGCGCAAATGCGTTTTTTCACCATTTTCATTGCATTTGGAATTTTTTTCCCGTACTATTACGTCAAGCTTCTGGCCCCGGCTCCTGAACGGAGCCGGGGCCAGAAGCTGCGGGTGTCGGCTATATGTTATAGCTGACACCCGCCTCTAACACCCGCGATCGGAGATTTCCCCGATCGCGGGTGTTAACCCCTAACACGCCGCGGTCGCGCTGACCGCGGTGTGTTTGAGGCATTTAAAGCCATTTAAATGTGAATCGGACCCCCCCGCGGCGCTTACCGGGGGGGCGTCCTCTACCCCTAGCCCTCGGGTTAAACATTTTTAAAATGAGAGTTATAGCTTTAATTTTTTTTGTGTTTTTTTTTTTTTTTTTTGTGTTTTTGAGTTTTTAAAACCAAACAATGCTATCCTATATTTTTAAAATGAGAGTTATAGCTTTAATTTTTTTTTAACTTTTTTTGTGTTTTTTTTTTTTTTTTTTGTGTTTTTGAGTTTTTAAAACCAAACGATGCTATCCTATTGCTATGGCTATTTTCTAGCCAAGTATGAAAGCACACTACTATGCCAGATCCCTGACCAGCAGCAGCTCTCTCCCTAGCGGCATCCAGACACAGAATGATCCGAGCAGCGCGGGCAGCGGCTAGTCTATCCCAGGGTCACCTGATCTGGCCAGCCAACCACTGCTATCGACGTGTAAGGGTACCACGTCATGCTGGGTGGAGTGCAGAGTCTCCTGGCTTGTGATTGGCTCTGTTTCTGGCCGCCAAAAAGCAAAACGGCGGGAGCTGCCATTTTCTCGAGCGGGCGAAGTATTCGTCCGAGCAACGAGCAGTTTCGAGTACGCTAATGCTCGAACGAGCATCATGCTCGGACGAGTATGTTCGCTCATCTCTAATAATTACTCTTCAGGATGTAATGAAAGAAGAGGCAATGTGCATTGTACACCAGTAAAATTCTGTGTTTTTGCATCATCAAATGGAGTGCTTTTTTATTATTATTCTTCTCCAATGATTGCTTAGTTTTGCTGGATGGCCAGATCTAGCAAGAGTTACAGTCATCCCGAACATCTCCTTGGGCAGTTCCTTAAATTTCATGATTCTCGTGTGCTCCGACATGCATTGTGAGCTGTGTTATATAGACAGTTCTGTGCATTTCCTAATCAAGTCCAATCAATATAATGAAACACAGCTTGAATCCAATGAAGGAGTAGAACCGTCTCAAGGAGGATCAGAAGAAAATAGACAGCATGTGAGTTACATATGAAAGTCACAGCAAAGGGACTCAACACTTATGACCATGAGATAATTCAGTTTTTCTTTTTTAATAAATTAGCATAAATATCTAGATTTCAGTTTTTTCTTTCAAGATGGGGGCAGAGTGTATATTAATGAACTTTTAAAGGACTTTATTTGATCTTATCAACTGGCTACAAAAAAAAACAAAGAGTGAAAAATTTAAAGGGGTCTGAATAATTTCCGTACCGACTCTACTTGGAATGTAAAATATTTTCTGACTGTTTCTCTTTCTATCCGGTTCTCCTTAGTTGGCTGTGTGAACAGTCTCTGCAAGCTTTGTTCTGCAAGTGCTTAACCTGCTCCTACTTTCAAAGCAGAATTCCTACTCAGCTTTATTGTTTTTGCTTCTGTTTTACTATTTCTATGTTTCTGTTTGCTTTTGTTCCCTGACTATTCTTTCTATTTGTGATTTTGTGCCTTGTAAGCTATGTCTGAGCCTTTTTGGGTTCACTGTCTGGTCTTTTGACCCTGAGTCCAGTGTCCACATTACAGTGACCAAACAAGATCCAAACATCATAAAGATATAATGTTCTGTAAAATAAAGTTCTTTTATTAGGTTGTTCACATCCAAAGCTGCCTATTTTTATATATTTATGGGATTATACTAGCAGTTTTTCTGTCAGTTTGAGATTACTGTATATACTCGAGTATAAGCCGGCTCGAGTATAAGCCGAGACCCCTAATTATACCACCATAACTGAGAAAAACTACTGACTCGAGTTTAAGCCGAGGGTGGGAATACAGCAAGCCCCTAGTAGTATACAGCAAGCCCCTAGTAGTATTCAGAAGCCCCTAGTAGTATACAGCAAGCCCTTAGTAGTATACAGCAAGCCCTTAGTAGTATTCAGCAGCCCCTAGTAGTATACAGCAAGCCCCTAGTAGTATACAGCAAGCCCCTAGTAGTATACAGCAGCCCCTAGTAGTATACAGCAAGCCCCTAGTAGTATACAGCAAGCCACTAGTAGTATACAGCAGCCCCTAGTAGTATACAGCAGCCCCTAGTAGTATACAGTCAGCCTCTAGTAGTATACAACAAGCCCCTAGTAGTATACAGCAGCCCCTAGTAGTATACAGCAGTCCCTAGTAGTATACAGCAGCCCCTAGTAGTATACAGCAGCCTGCCCCCACGGCCCTTAAAAAAATAAACTTAAATACTCACCCTCCGATGTCAGCGCAGCTCCCCGATGTCCGCACGGCTTACCGATGTCAGTGCGTCCCGTCTTCTTTCTTCTCCGCGGCTCCTCTTCTCTCTTCTTTCTTCCGGCATGGACGCGGCCATGTTTTCTTCTAGCATGTGCATACTATGACGCGGCCGCATCCATGCCGAAAGAAAGAAGAAGAGCCACGGAGAAGAAAGAAGACGGAACACACTGACATCGGGGACATCGGTAAGCCGCGCCGACATCGGGGAGCCGCGCTGACATCGGAGGGTGAGTATTTAAGTTTATTTTTTTTAAGTGGGTAATTTTTTTGTAATAGACTTGTGTATAAGCCGAGGGGACCTTTTTCAGCACATTTTTTGTGCTGAAAAACTCGGCTTATACACGAGTATATACGGTATGTTTTTTGTGTGATGCATAAGAAAAAACCAACAGCCTTTATGTTTCAGCTTATTTGAGATCCACTGCAAGTTTTTTAAGTAAAAAAAATTGCCATGAAAACGGCATCTGTAATTCCGATCTATTACTTATACATTCATAGTTACATAGACTCAGTACTGAAAGTCCCCACTTGAAGCTAGTATAAAGAGCATAGACTATGCATCTAGTTTGGTAGTAAGGTGGTAACAAGAAAATGCATAAATTCCCAGCACCATTTTCTTATTTATCAAAAGAAATGGTTCAATTTTGTATTAATGCTTAATATTACAAGAGGTTCTTTATTTTCTTTTGCTAACATATAGAAATGTGTTATCTTTTATATATCAATATTTGCAAATTTGCACAGTATGTGGTCATCATAAAACTCCACCTTCTACAGTAACTGAACATTATAGCACGTTTAATCTCTATGCCCTTATGGTGAGGCCTTATGGGCTGACGACTCTCCTACAGGGAAGGTTGAATGAAGAAAAAATGTGATGACTGTCCTGATGCTCCTACCTCTATTTTGGACTGAGTGGTCATGCTCGCTGTCCACCATCCTACTAGGCACCATTGTTCTACTCAGGGCCGGCTCCAGGTTTTAGTGGGCCCCTGGGAGACAGGGCCTTAATGGGTCCCTTCGTGGGCCGCCCTTTAGTGGCCACACTTCCCCCCCTCCCCCTGCGGACACACTGACCCTCCCTCTGGGAAAAAAACCTCACCTTTCCTGGTTCCCTTCAGAGCAGCGCAGGAACAGCTGCCAACTTTCTTCAGCCTGGGCCTCCCATATGAGCCGGCTCTGTCACCATGTGTGACAGCTTCAGAGCCGTCGCATACCGTGCGGAACGCAGCTTTGTGGGAAAAAGGATTCTGCCTCTATGCTGCACTCCCGACGAGCGCAGCATAGAAGCAGAAAAGTAATCGATCCGGATGGTGATCATTTGTACAAGTGTCTTATAGGGACACTGGTACAATTGATCCAGGGGCACGAGTGGGCCACTCCAGTACCCCAGGGCCGCAGCACTTGCCCGGGTTGGCGCCGGGCCTGGCTCTACTGCTTAAAACCTCTGGTGCAGTATGTCTGTATTCTGGCCCCCAGCTTCTTTAACCCTTTCCTTATCGGGACGTTTTTCATTTTTTACTAGCCTATTTGCAAATGCCAAATAGTTTTTTTTTTTTCCACCTACAGGCATATGAAGGCTTGTTATGGGATTAATGTTGCTTTCTAGTGACAACTTTTTATATTTTCTTCAGTCTACAGGGAAGCTGGAAAATAATATCCAGATGTGGTAGATTTGCCAAGAAAACACAGCTGTGACATAATTCTATGGACTTTGTGGTCCAAATGACACAGCTCCTTTATTCATTGGGTTTGTAAGATCACAGAGTCACATTTGTTTAGGTTTGTTATGTTTTAATAGTAAAAACAAAAAAAAATGTAAACCTTTTGTAAAAAAAAAAACCATTCTGATGCTAATAACTTTTTCATACTACATTGTAGTGTACTACAGAGCTGTGTAAGGTGTCATTTGAGTATTCATAGCCCAGAGTATACCCAGCCATATTCTGGGTTTGGGGGTATACACTGGCATAGCCGGGTATAGTGATTATAGTGATAGTGCAGGGAGCTGGCAGGTCCCTGCAGCATTGAGACCCTGCGCTGCTACAAGCAGCAGAAGGAGAGAAGTGATAAGCTGCTGCATGGGAACAGGGAATGGTGAGTATTTGTTTATTATTTTACCGTAGGGAGCACAATAAGAGGGGGAGCTGCTGGGAACCTAAATAAGAGGGGGAACAGCTGGGGTGTGGCAAAATAATAAAGGGGGGCTACTGGGGGCAAAATAAGAGGTGGGGTTGCTTGGAGGGCACAATAAGAGGGAGCTTTAATCTGAGAGGGAGCTGAAGGCACAATATTAAGAGGGGGAGATGAAGGTCACTAACGGGGAAATCTTACTATGCGGGGACAGAGTTGTGGCAGACCAAAAGGCCAAATACATACATACCAGTGTACATACCAGCACACAAATACATACATACACACATACATTTCCTAAGGTCATGTATGTACAGTAAAATGCATTCTATTTATTAAAGAGGTTTGACCATGAAAGAAATTTTTCAAATTTTAACCCCCTAGTGATGTTTACACAATAAACAAAATTTTTATCCTCCTTACTTTACAATTTTATTCAGCTTTATTTCTGTTTTTGGCTCCTATAACTCAGTGGTGGACATTGTAAGATTCCGGAGTGTGGCTGGGGGCTCTTTAAGCAGACACATTATGATCCCTGTGTGCTTTGAGATGCTGTGTGCTGACAATATGGTTACATTATCAGGGTCCAGGTTTATCTACACTTTTATTTATCTTCTTAACATTCACTAGTATTTGACACAGATGAAAATAGAGATAAGACAGATCAGAGATGTGAAATGATGAGATCCATTAGATGCATATAACAAACACTGTCAGCCCTGCTTACTCAGCTATATCACACACACAGTCAGCACTGCTCTACCTCCTTCTCCTGATATAAAGATCTTATTTTGCCTGTAGCTTGTAGATTTAGTCTCTTTATACTGCTGTTTGCCGGTAGGAAATGTCTGTCTGTTTGTGAGCCCATCTTGGAATGCAGGGGGGAAGGGGCGATGCCGAGACACTGCAGTGTGAGACAGGAGAATCTATTGATAAGAACAATCTGACCTGCCCAACCATAATGTCAGAAGATTTACGGTCGGATCCCAGGGCAACCAAAATTGTGTACACCAGGACTGATAGAGACAGGTGGTAATTATAACTGTGAAATGCTGTATTTTTGTTAATAGCAGTAAATTAGAGAATGTGTTATTTTGTTATATTTAATAATCTAGATTTTTAAACTTCACACAAAAATTCATTTGCTTGTTATGCCTGTAACTGCAGAGGAATCTAGTTTTATAGTAAAAGTAAGAAGGACGATAAGACACTTACTGCATGTATCCTCGCCTCTCTGTGATCTGATATGTATCAAAGCATGTGAAGATCACTGAGTAGCTGACTAATTGATACTGTGTTGGAGGGTAGACTGGACAGGTAGCTGGAGCTTTGTTGGGGGATGGGTATATACATCGAGCTGGAGCCGGCAGCATAATGCATCTGAATGCAAGTGAATGCATCTTCTGCAGGAAGCAGTTAGCTGCCGCCGGGTTTTAGGCTCCCTTCACACTTGGGTTGGAGATTACGTCAGAGCTTTATCAGAGGGCAATCAGGGTTTGGTCAGTAAAAACTGATGTTCTTCATCAGTTCAATCAGTTTTCAGTTATTCATACACTTTTTTTTTGTTTTCAATACATAGATAAAGCGCTTAAAAAGAACTCAGGACTGTAGTCTATCTTTTATGTGGCAACTGATCAGAGAAAAAACGCATTACACTTGCATGTGTCTCAGAAGGCAATGCATTTTTGATGCATCTCCATAGATTTGTATGGTGCGTTTTTCACGTGCGTGACTTGCAAAAGTAGAGCATGTTGAGATTTAAACACATGTTAAAAAAAACGTGTGTATGCACATGAAAATAAAGCAAGTATGAAAAAACCCATTCATTACAATGGGGCAAATTTACTTACCTGGTCCCTGCGCGATCTCTGAGGTTGTCCGACAAGGATGAAGTCTGCTGCAATTCACTAATATCATGCGCCCGAGATACTGCATGTGTCCCTTCCCTGCTCAGGTCCTTTGGAGTTCACCTTCTTCTTCCTGGTGTGAGTGCATGTCTTGCGACACAATTTGAATTTTAAATCCCGTGCTTAGTCCGAATGAGTCGGGTTGTCCGACGGCCACACTCCCAAATTTGTTGCAGGAAATTCAGGCGAGAATGTGCCAAAATCCGACCGCATGCACCAAAAGCCAGTTAAATGCAGAGCAAAACGGAAATAGTTGGGAAACCCAACGGAAATGCGTTGTGCGGACCCTTAGTAAAGAGTGCAATGCAAGTTCTGTGCATCAAAAGCACGTGCAGAACACACGCAAGTGTGAATTGGGCCTCACTCCATGGTCCTGCTATTAGCCTAGGCCCTGACTTTTCCCTTCTATCTGCCTCCAGTGGAAACAGATAGAGATTAAAGAGGGGAACGCTGACCTTGAGACATCCAGGGCTTGGGAAATAATATCCAGGGCACAGGCACTGGATCTTTTGACCTAGCGATGCCCTTGTAAGGATGTTACATGCTTGTTAATAGGCTTCATGATTCATCTACCAATCGAAGCCTCTACCCTGTTCTACAATTAATCTCTTTACAATAAATCTAATGTACAATTTTACAGTTTTGCTTTATAAACCAGCATAGTGGAAAACTTTCGAGCTACTTTTACAAGAAGCTTTGGAAGTGATTACTCACAGCTGCTGTGTCCTCTATTCCAATCCCTGTGAAATAATGTAAATGTCTCTCTATACTGGCATCCTGTTATAATGGCTTAAACCTCCTGATTCTGTTTAATAAAATCTTCTTCAAAATATACAGCTGCCAAACTACAGCTGCTTTTATCGGCCAGATGCAAGTGAACATGTTGGAGCATTGGCTTCTGTATCTTTATCGCACACTTGTTATATGTTGACCAGCTGGTTAATTACTAAGGTTTATTTCTATGTTTTAATTAATGTGAAGTCATTGTTTTAATTGATGTTTTTGTCCTTCTTCCAAAATTTCTTCTTTTACCAAGTTTCATAGATTGGATAATACGGCAGTCACCAGTCAGTGGTTAGTTTCTTGGGGACAGTTTTGAATGTAGCTTTTCTGTTTTACCCTTAGTCCATTTTCTTCCTTGTAAACTCAACACTGTTTAGATTCGGTTAGAATAATACCCAATACCCATGATTACAGGTTCCCTTTAACAACCCAAGAGAGTAATTTTTTACATTATTATTCATTTTAAATTAAAAGTTTTGCTTTTAAAACTAAGTAAAAGTTTTGAATAAGACTCTCTGGGGCACATTTACTCACCCGTCTCTTGCGTGAATCCCGATCCGGAATGTCTGACGACAATGAACTCTGCCGCGATTCACTTAGATCGTGCGCCCGATTTCCTGAATGTGTCGCTTCCCCGATCAGGTCCGACGGAGTTCACCACCTTCCTCCCGGTGTATGTAAGTGTATGTCTTGCGACACAATTTTTATGTCGCCATGTCAGTGGCGCAGATGCCCTGAAATAAGCTTATTGCTAGCACTTGCGATTATTTGCCCCAATCCGCCACCTTCACGCCGAGCGGAGGGTGTGAATAGTCGCCTGCTGCGTTCTTTTCTAGGATAAACACTTAGCAGCCTCTTGATGTATCCCGCTGCGAATATGCAGTGGTGGAGCTATCATACGCTGCCGCACGAGTGCCAGCGTATGATAAATATACCCCAATGTCTCTATGTCCATGCTGCATTGAATCATATATGCAATAAAGAAGAACACTTTTCAAACTTGATCCTTGTAAGGTGTTGTGTACTGGATACTTGGTCAGTGTTTTTTATATAAGTAAAAGTTGGTACCACTGCAAAAATGGACCCACTTTAAAGAAACATAACCCTACTCTAGTATTATTGGTTTTATTATTATTGTGCAGTTTCGAAGGTCCAAAGGTCCAGCGGTGAATCCAACCCTTATCTATTGTAAATGGCCTGATTTGATGCCTGGATACAACATAATAATACAAAATGCTATGAATTAAAATTTATGAAATCTACAGGGACAATCCATGTCCAATCTAGGGCATAGTACAGTAATGAATGGATTTGCGTATTCATATATCAGAGACAAATTTATTTAGGAAATGTGTGTCTAGATGTTAAGTATCCCATCGAAAAGCTGCTGAACTGTATATTTCTGGATCAGTATTATATAGCACAAGACTACAGAGTGCAGAGTGAATTGTATGCAGGAAATGGGTTGCTGTCAAGTAACTGGGTGAGGAGGAAAGGGACAACAATGATGGAAGCAGTGAGGATTAAATGGTTGTAGTCCTGTGTTATTTTATCACAATTTCTGGATCTGGATATCCCTGAATAGTTGGGGGCAAGTTATAGAACAACAGTAATGGGATAGGAACAATTAAATGATTGTACATTCAATGACACATATGATGCTAAATATCAGGAACCAAGTACGTATATAATAAGAAGAATTGTTCATTTTTTCTTTGCAGTCCCTGTGCATTCAGGTTACCAGGTGACTCAGTTTGCAGTGATCTTTATCTGAGACACACCAGTCATTGTTATTCTTCTATCATTTCTGTGACATTATTTTCCTGGTGCTGTAGATGACACTGGGTCATCCACAGCAAACAGACTATAATTCTTTGTGACCACAGACTTTCTCTTTTTTTCCAAATCAACTTTCTTATATGACAAGTTACAGTTTCACCTTTTATTTGTAAAATATAAAAAAGTTTTCTTTTTATTATTTTCAATGCCACTCTCTCTATACTGTTCTCTACTTGCCATCATAACTGTTGTCACATTACCTTGGGGACTAAATTTAGTGCATTTGCTATGATTTTCACAAAACATTTTGTTCCTTAAAATCCTTTGCCTTACCTTGACGGTTTTGCATCTGAACTATGATAACTGCATATTTTAATGTAATGTTAATCATTCCAATAATCAGTACTGAGCTCTGTGCACTTGTACTTCAGGCATCATCCCCTTTTAATATTTAGAACAGAATGCAAGCATTCCAGATAAGAAAATTGGATAGAACATGCTGTTACTGACAATACAAGTACTAAAAACTCACATGTACACTACACACAGATTACTAGTGTAGAGCGAAGAGAGGACCCACAAATGTTGATTGCTATAAAGTAACCAATTATCACGTGCAATATTTTTCAGAAAATATATAAAAAATATAAATGTCTGTAATAATGACTTGGGACTAGAGTGGGCGAATCGATTCTAACAAAGTGGAAATCGTTTCGAATTTCAGGAAAACTTCGATTTGGCAAGAATCCGAATTTTTCGGTGATTTGTGTGAACAAATCCCCCCCCCCCCCTTATTAGCAAAATGGGCGCGAGCGCGACGTGTTACATGTGGCAGAGAACTCTGATAAGAATAAAGGAACAACCTTGATCAAACCAATCAGTGACCGGCAGGATTATTTGATGTCACAGCCCTATAAAAACAGACGGCCATTTGCAATCCCCTCATTTCACAATGCATGTGCTGTCTCTAGCGTCTAGTTGCTTGTATTCAGTAGCTGAGGGAGTGATTTTTGCTCAAAGTCCATGGTGTCCTTTTGGGGGATCTGTATACCCCAATTTTCTATTCTTTTTTGTTGCTAAAGAAATTCGTGTCAAATCCACATAGTTGCTGGAGTGATTTTTTCTCAATGTCCAGGGTGTCAGTTTATGGGGTTCTGTATTTCCCAAATTCAATGTAGTAGATTAATCAATATGTCACACAGAGAGGTGGCAGGTGGAGCAGGCACAGGTCCCAGCACTGTAAGGGGACGTCACAGCAGGAATGACTCTGTGAGGCCAGAACTGCCGGTGTCATCTAGCAACAGTGTGTTGATGAACAACCCAAAGGTTCTCGATTGGTTGACTAGGTCATCCACTTCCTCCCAATGACATCTAACAACCCCATCCAAGAGTCTGTGGGTTCATCTAATACAACCTTTAGTTGGCATGGCCAGGAGCAGGTCAGCGGCCTTCACTGACTGATTTGGCAAGCTCTGTGCAGCGCTTCGTAATCTGTGTGCGCTATGTAAATAATTATTATTATAAGCTCCATGCATACTGTATTCTGCCAGTACTTTCATGGACTCTGTCATGTCATGTGACTTTTTAGCTATAGGGACTGCTGTACTGTACCTGATCATATATATATATATATATATATATATATATATGAATGTTACTAATACTATTTCAAGACACAGTTGGACAAATGTGCTATATAAAATAACACTACAGAAGGTATCAAAATAGCACTAGAAAGGTTGTGTACTTCTGAGGAGCAGAAGGAAAAGGATAACTCAGATACAGCCAGGGAAAGAAAATGACTGCAATGTACATTCTCTATAATGAACCAGAGAATAGAACATACTTATGGGGGTACTAGTTTGTAAAGATATGACATCAACTCTGTTTCATGGAGATAAATAAGATTGTCAAAGTTCCTTTAATTAGTGAATTATGGGCAGAAAACTAGGAATATGTGTTAAGGAATAACTTTATCTTATTGGAGTTGATGTTAATAGAGCTGCTTATGTTTCTTTCGTTTTTTTGTGTTGCGTTTTTATCAACAAGCTCACATAATTCTCCGATCCAAAAGCTGCTGCAGCTGGAAAGTTAATTAGCTATTTCCAGACTCTTGTCTTGGCACCAATACAGTACCTGCCAGCAGTCTGAATATGGATGTGCAAACTAATTTGGATCCTGTTTGTTATTGCTTCAAAATGCAGACTTTTTATTTTGAATCTGACATGGGGAAGTAATAACCTGTGTGCATTATGGATTTACATACATTAGAAGAGCTTACAAAAATACATAAACTATCCCAGGAAAGTAGTGTAGCTAAGTTGTCCAGGAGAGATATATAATTCATAACTCAAACACAGTTTTTCCATGATAAACTATCAGGCGCACTTATGTTGTGAGGAATTTGTTTAAGAAAGCGAGTGCTGTAATTTCCTTTACCGACCTTCATTTAGTACAAATTAATTAAAAGCGGTGATGGAAAATATGTGCCTTGCATTTTCACACGAACATAAATTTCTTTTAGATTCTACTTTATGTCTTCACACAGTGAATTTTTAATAGAGGGTATATTGCAAAGTGTAGTCTATTAGTTTAGTAATTTTTATGGAAAAGTTACAAATCCCTTAAAATTATTTTAAATGAACCTAAAAAATAGTTCTGAGCAGTATCATCTTTTTCATTTATGTGATGCCATTAAAACCTTTGGAGTGTTTATTTTATTGACTTAATTCTTATAAAATCATATAAATATGTTTTGCACCTCCCTGTAGCACCAGAAGGTGCAGTTTGTGTGCAGCCCCACGGCTGCTTCTAGTTTTGCTGCCCTGCTTGCGTCTGCTCTCTTGGGCATGACTTTTTCTCCTCCCATAGTGCCGCTGTTTTGCTATAGCAAAAGTGTCCCCAGCCAATCTCCAGTAGACAAAATTATTACAAGTCATCTCCCCCACAGGTCCTAAGCTAAGTCTCCATCTTGCTATTTTATTGTAAATATATCTACTCTGCTGTTATCTGACTCCCATTTTCTCAACCCTGGCTTTGTTGTATGGCTCTGTCAGTAAACTGCAATGCCATTATTCTGTTTTTTGGTGGCAACCCAGGAGTGACCTGACTCTGATCTGTTGCTGCCTGCCCTGAGCTTAACCTAGCTGTGACCATATCTTGCCTGACTTCTCCTTTTGCTTTCTGGCTATTCTAAGCTACTGTGCAAAAGAAATAGAGTAAGCAAACTCCCCCCTTCCTTGTTTCAGTGATATGTACTCAATCCAGATACCGGAAGGTGCTCAAAGACATTGTCTGAAGTCTGCGGATTGAAAATATTGTAAATGTAAAAGAAAATCTGGACACTGGACCACACTGGGACATACATGCTACTTCTTTAGTCAACAGAAACACATGCTGACAGATATGCAGGTACAAGCAGATCGATGCGTTTCAACAAGGAATGCCTTACTCATTATCTATTTACAACATGGTAACAAACTTATTTAAAATCCCAGCCTTGTTATATCACTAAACAGGCAATTCTGAAAGCAATGTCACCTGGTGATAAACACCCCTCTCCTGCTTAGCCACTGACGTTTTTTATATTTCCCTATTTCATTCTTTTTGAACAAGATCAAACACATTAACATCTATGTCATCCCACAGTAATGTATTTTTGTTTAATAATTTATATTCAGTGACTTAATGATAAAGTATTTAGAAATAGGCAAAGACATAAGATAACATTTGAAATGTGGAAGCAAAAACTTTAGATAGACATACAAGTCTAAGTATAAGTCCTTCTCAATAAGTTATCACAAACATTTTTTGACATTTTTCAAGTGTTCATGTTAATGTTGATGAGTATGGTTTATAGCCAAGGATGACACACAAGTCATTATCTCAGAAATTTTGAATATGTGACCAACTGTATGAAAAATTTTTAACTCATAAAGGTTGGCCAAATAAAAAGTATGTACAATAAATGCACTCAATACTTGGTCGAGGCCCCTTTTGCGAATGACTGCATCAGTGCAACGAGGCATGAAGGTGATGGCACTGCAGAGTTGTTATGGAAGTCCAGGTTGCTTTGATAGCCTTCTGCTTGTCTACAATGGTTTGTCTGTTGTCTGTAGTCTTCCTCATGACAATATCCCATAGATTCTCTATGGGGTTCATGTCAAGCATATTTGATGGCCAATCAAGCACAGTGATATTGTGCTTATTAAACCAGATACTGGTATTTTTGGCATTATGGACAGTCCTGCTGAAAATGAGAATTCCATCTCCAAAAAGTTTGTCAGCAGTGCTCTGAAATTTCCTAGTAGACAACTGTTCTGTCTTGAGAAACAAACTCGGACTACACTAGCAGATGACATGGCTCCCCAAACCATCACTGATTGTGGAAACTTCACACTAGACCTCAAGCAACTTGTATTGTGTGCTTCATGATTATTCCTCCAGACTGTAGGACCTTAATTTCCAAATGAAATGCTAAATTTACTTTAATCTTCAAATAACACGTTGGACTACTGAACAACAGTCCAGTGCTTTTTCTCGTTGGCCCAGGTAAGACACTTTTGGCATGGTCTATTGGTCAGGAGTGGCTTGACACATGGAATGTGACACTTATAGCCTGGATATGTCTGTGTGTGGGGGCTCTCGAAGCTCTGACTCCAGAAGCAGTCCACTCCTTGTGAATCACCCCCAAATTTTGGAAACTATCCTATCAAGCCTGTGGTTATCCCAGTTGCTTGTGTACCTTTTTTTTAATGACACTTTTTTCTTCTACTTAACTTTCCATTAATATGCTTTGAAACAGCACTCTGTGACCTACCCTCCCTATGGAGTGTATAAATGACTTCCTTCTTGACATATGTCAAGTCATCAGTCTTCTCTAGCCGTTTTCCCCATTATTGTGTTGCCTATAGAACCAGACTGTGGGTGATACAACACATCCCATTTTTGGGCTGTTTTAAAGCAGGTGTTTTCAGTATGTTTTAAAACTCATGCGTTTTCAAATAAAACAGGTTTTTAGATAAACAGGTTCAAAGCACCCAAATGCATGGTAAACAGTAAAAAAACAGATGCATTTTAAAAATGGCTGTAAGCCATAATCATTAACATAAATATACACTTGAAAAAGTTCTCTCTGTTTGTAATGTATCTATATATAAGACGAGTTTCACTTTTTGAATTACTGAAAAAATTACTACTTGCTGATACTCTAATTTATTGAGAAGCACTTGTATGTTAAAGGAGTATGCTCACCAACACACTGTTCCACAAATAACATCTTTGTAAAATTACATTACAAAAGTGCCATCTGCTTTGAACTTCTCACAGGCTCAATAACTTCTTCTCTCCTTTTTCTGAATAAGTTATATTTAATGCCTACAGTATTTGGAAACATATTGCCCAAAGATTCATAAAGTTAGTTTGCTGGAATATTAATGGACTATCATACCTATATTATTGGAAAAAGGTCATGACTATTGGCTACGGTAGGGCAGTCACCATGACTACTGCTTCCTGTGGGGCAGGCATCATGACTATTGGCTACTGTGGGGAAGGCATTGTAACTATTGGCTGATGTGGGGCAGGCAGCATGACTATTGGCTACTTTGGGGCAGACAAAATGACAATTGCATACTGTTGGACAGGCACCATGACTAATGGTTGCTGTGGGGACACAGTGACTATTGGCTACTATAAGGACACAATTGGCGATGCCAGGTCTCAGGTTATTTAACAATAGGTTCTGCTTTGTGGTGTCCCTCAAATGGCTGAATGTAATAGTAATACTGTATAAATCTAAGTACTTAAGATATTGCATTACTGTTAAGTAGTAGACACATTTATAAAGTAATACATTTACATTTGGCTGATGTGGTCCCTGTTTAAAAGGAGATTGACTACTCTGATCTAACATGATGGCTGAAGGATGTACATAAAAGGCATTGACCAGGAATGTGGCTAACAGTGGAAATGTATATTTGTTATTATAAAAGGTACAGTATGTACAGATGTCTACCCTTAATATACCTCAAGGACCATTGAGGTGAAGGACCATTTCTCAGTAACACATTAGCACACGTTGAATAAAACCATTGACAGGCCGAGACACACACAACCACTGGTTGGCAACACATATTTAATGAACACTGGCAAATCATGTTGTTTTGAAAAGCTGGTTATAACATGACATGTCCAACCTAGAGGAAAAGTGAGGAAGAAAACATCAACTCTCTGTACTATGCCGGAGGGTAATTTCTGTTTATATTTCATCTGAAGTGGGAAAACCTCTTTAATGATGTCATCACCATCAATAGACTTGCACAAAAGGACATTTCAAGCTGCAGAGATGTATTTGTAGACGGTAACTGAAGAGAAATATAATGTCAAACATCATGCTGTGAGTAATATAGAACTATACTATGTACTATACAGAGACAACAAAGACTAGGTTACCTAAAAGGAATTTCTATTCTTTTAAACTATTCAATATAGAGAAAACTGAATTTCCTTGAAATTTATTATCACCCCCCCCATGTACACAATATTACATCTGACTAAAGAAATGTAATATTGTGTACATTATCATATCCTTTTATAAGCCACTATTCAACCCTAGTACAAAGCCATGGTCACATAACTGTGTCTGTCATTGTTATTGCAGATGAACTGATTTATTTTTCGGGATAATGGAAAGAAAGGAATGCATGATATGTCAATGTATCCTAGCAACAGGTTTGACTATATAACACATACACAACCAAATATGCAAATAGGAATTAACATCTTACAACTATAAGAGTGAGAACGATCAGAAGAGAAACATTGAACAAATTTCTGATTATTTGATCGTTCTACGGTTGCATTCAGACCTGCATTTCCAGTGCAGTTTAAAGAGTGTATGTTCATCAAGTATATGAGTATGTGAGTATATGAGTATATTTACAAGTGTGCACAGGATCCCTGCATATTTTAAATATATTTTTTTATAATTGAAAATGTGGATTGATGTCTACAGTGAGTGATTTGGGCTACCAACTTTGAAAATCAGGCTAATGAGTCAGAAGGGCTCTGAAGGGTATTACCAGAGTCCTTTCATGTTTCAGTTTTACAGGACACAGAGGGGGAAGTGCAGCTGGATCTATGAGTAAGTGTTCCCGACACGTGCCGTAATAGTACTTGGTGAAGCTCATTGCTCCCCATGATGCAATTGGGGAGCAGCGATCGGTTGCCATGACAGCCTCGGGTCTTACACATTGCATATTGTAATGAATGAGGAGGAAAATCCCCATATACAGTACTGCCATAGGATCAATCAGACAACCTAGGATTAAAGTACCCTAGGGGGTCTAAAAATAAAAAAAGGAAAAAAAATGATAAAAAAACCCCCTAAAAATTCAAATCACCCCCTTTCCCTAGAAGTCATATAAATATAAATAAACTGTAAAAATCATAAACACATAAGGTATCGCCACTTCTGAAAATACCCCATCTATCAAAATATAATAACGTTTTTTCACTGTGTTTAACCACCTAGCGGAAAATAGCACCTAGAGTGGCATTTATTTTGCCATTTTAAAAAATATAAAAAAATCAGTAAAAAGTGATCAAAAGGTCATACAGTCCGAAAAATGGTAGCATAGGTTCATTATCAGGCTCTTCAATATTAGAAGCATAGTCCAAAAGATTCTATAAAATCTGTATGTATCTTAAGAAAGGAATATGAACCATACATCTTTGGTAACAAGATAGGTATAGGTATAGGTATAGCCTACATAATGTCAGTCTAGATACAGAACTTAGATACCATTTTTCACAATAAGAAGCCATTACACTGAAGTAACGTTTGAAAATGAAGTGAAAGAGCCTCAGACTGTACCTTGACCTACAGATACTTTTGACAGTAACAGGTATAAGGGATTAGGTCCGAGATCGTCATCTCCTGGGGTACACGGGCACAATTCACCAGTACACAAGCAACTCACAGTCCATACTATACAGTTTTGATGCAACTAACCTCAGCCAGTTTTATTCAACAGCAATACAAACATAAACCTCTCCAGCACTAACTAGACATAGAGGTTCCCTACATTACTAGGTCCTGGCCTACTAGTAGGCACCCCAAAACTCACAGTTCACAATTGCCACAGCTCCACAGGCCTTTTGGCATGACCATGTACTTGTGCAGCACCTCCAGCTGGCAACTAATTAACCCCTATGGGACTCAGCCTCTTTTGGCCTTTAGGACACGGCCCCATTTTTCAAATCTGACCTGTGTCACTATAAGTGGTTATAGTTTTGGAACGCTATGAGATATCCAGGGGATTTTGAGAATGTTTTCTCGTGACACACTATACTTCAAATTAGTTTAAAAATTTGGATGAAATCTTTTGCGTTTAGTTATGAAAAAAAACAAAATTTGGCAAAAATTTGAAAAATTTCTTTATTTTCAACATTCTAAATTCTCTACTTTTGATGCAGATAGTCATAGCACCCAAATAAATTCATAACTTACATTTCCCAAATGTCTGCTTTATGTTGGCATGGTTTTTTAAGATTCCACATATTTTACTAGAATGTTATGAGGCTCAGAATTTAGGTATCATTTTTCAAATTTTTTGGAAAATCCCCAAAACCCGTATTTAGATGGACCTGCTCAACTTGTAATTGACACTGAGAGGCCTAAATAATAGCGAGACTCATAAATTACCCCATTATGGAAATTTCACCCCTCAATGTATGAAAAACCACTTTTAAGAAGTTTGTTAACCGTTTGGGTGTTTTATAGGGGTTAAAACAAAATGGAGGTGCAGTTTGCAACTTGTAATATTTTTTCACAATACATTCATTTTGGGTGGAAAATAAAACATTTACAATGGATTAAATGATAAAAGGCTCCACAAAGTTTGATACCCAATCTTTCCCGAGTACAGAATACCCCATATGTGGTGGTAACCTGCAGTATGGGCGCACGGCCGGGCATAGAAGGGAAGGAGGCGCCATCCAGATCAGATTTGCTATGTCACATTGTACAGGCTATAATTTTTTTCTTTTTTTTAATGTGGACCAATAGGGGCTTATTTCTTTTGCCACATGAGATGCAGTGGTATGTAATTTTGGGGAATCTATAGGCTAATTGGTGAGATTTTATGGAGGAAATGAAAATCATCATTTTTTAGGAAGATTTTTATGTTTTTTTTTTGGCCGTTTACCATACCATAAAAATAGTATATTATTTTTATTCTATGGGTTGCCACGATTACTAAAAAACCTCATTTATATAGATTTTTAATTTTTTCCCATTTTTACTGAATAAAAAGTAACTTGGCAAAAATGTTGTTAATTTTAGCATCACCGCCTTTCATATGCATAACCTTTTTATTTTTCGCCTTTTAGAGTGCATAACATTTTTTAAATCACTTTTTAGAGCATTTTTTATAGGGTATTAATTGAAAATTATCTTTTTTTTTGGAGCTTTTTTTTTTTTTTTTACGGGGTTCACTTTGCAGATCTAATAACCATTCTGTTTTATTATGCAGATTGTTACGGACGCAGGATACCAAATATGGGGTGGGGGGGGTTTTGTGTATTTTATTCAATTGTACTGAATAAAAAACAATTTGGAGAAAATCTTGTTCATTTTAGCATCACCATCTTTTCATATGCATAACTTTTATATTTTTCGGCTGACAAATCTAGTTAGGGGCTTATTTTTTGCGAGAAGAGTTGTTATTTTTAGTGGGCTTATTTTGGAGTGCATAACATTTTTTAAATCACTTTTTAGAGCATTTTTTGTAGGGTATTAATTAAAAATGATCTTTTTTCAGAATGTTTTTGCATTTTTTTTCTACGGCGCAAACACCCTTACATGCCGCGGTCATGCGCGGTTAGCGCAGGCTGTCAGCTGTGATAGACAGCTGACAGCCGCTGCTTCTGGTGCCGGCTCCGTTCATGAGCCGGTGCCAGAAGCAGGACGTTATAGAACGTCCCCATGCGCTAAGTATCTAGCCCCGGGGACTTACTATAACATCCTGGTGTGCCTAAGTAATCAATCGCTGCACCATCCCCCAGCTGTTGTGTATGAATCATTTAGCTCAAGTTGCTCAGGTTGATTAGTCCTCTGTGTAATGTGCTTATGCATGGCAGGCAGCTTTCACCCAGCTTTCCCAAGGCCCTGAATTTTCTAATTGTTTTTTGAGCCTAGCCACTCGGATCAGGGGTAAACAAGATATGTTTCTGCATCAGTGTAGCTACAGCATTCTCAAGGTATTTTTGGTTCACAATGCCTAAAAACAAATGGTACATTTCCTTTAATCAGGCAGACCTAACTTTCCCAGGTCTGTCTTCCACTCAGCTTTTCCTTTCCTTTTCAAAATACACATTTCATGCCCAAAATCATCTTTAGTGGCAGCTTCTGTGCCATTTATCCTCCCGCCAAATAAAGGCCATAGGACTTTTCACCAAAGTTACAGGAGCTACTCACCCCTCGCCTCTCGATACAGAGAAGGACGGAAAAGCCGTACTTACAGAGAAAGTTCGAGCATGCCTTCCCCGGTACGGTATGACATTTTTCCCTTTATGTATTGCAGGCTGAGAGGATTTTGTACTTTCATCTTGAAATGTGGTGCGCAGACTTCTCCCCAACTACTCTAAACCATTTTTCCTCACTTTGTAGCTAACATTAATTTTCGATTTCTTCTTCTTAATGGGCAGTTCGCACACTGGATCCATTCTGCACTCTGCTTCTTTGGGTGACAAGACATTTAGTTTGGGTCATGTTTTCACGCTGTTCACACCCAAATTCAGACTGGATGTGATCACACGTCATGTGAGGTTTACAGACATGTTCACAATGGTCAGGTTTCAGCCTGGTCACATTTTTGGGAAACTTCTGATGCAGCATTATTATATAACACTCGTGGAAGCCTCCTCCCCAGTTTAGTTTTGGCAATTCCTGTCTTGCCCTTGAAGCTTACACATGTAAACATCCCATTCACTTTTCTTTATAACAAATGTATCACAGGACAAACAGTACAGAATGTCAATCTACACCTCTTGCTTCTCTAATATATATCTTTTAATGATTTCTCTTTTTGTAGAGAACACAATAGAGCATTTATATAACTTTTTACCAATACAAGTTATCATATGATAACTTTTTTTGTGGATGCCTCTTTTGGCATTGAGTACACTATTATTCTTCAAACAAGCTTCCTCATAAGCCACAGAGCAGATTCCCACTTGGCGTGTTTCTTGCGTTTTTAAATGCATCCAATGCATGCGTTTCATTGGAAACGCACATGCTTTTTGGCCAAACCACTTGTGCAACATCCCCCACCGGGGCCTAGCCCTTGAGGTGAGGCCTGGTGACAGCCGGGGCCCGCGGTACCGGAGTGGCTGGCGGTTGCGGCCTAAGCACGCTATTGTCACGGTGCTTGGTACGGGGGAACCGGAGGGCTGTCCTACAGCCTGGCAGGTCTCCAGCAGGTGGTGTTGGCAAGAAATGATGAGGGAGAGGCTGCTATAGCGGATCTCCCTGGGGCAACCCCTTAATGTCCCGAGTGTGAGTCTCTGGGTGATGGACAGGGTGCCGGTGATGAAGGCAGCCGTATTAGCAGGGACCAGACGGAGACAGAAGTTGAAGAAAACAACTTACAGTTCTTTATTTGAACCGGCAGGAACCGCAGCAACGTGCCTTTAACAGGTAGATGGAGTGCTGAGATGTGAGTTGGAGGGAGCCTCAGGAGATAGTTCACCAGCCTGGATGTATAGGGCAGGCTGGGAGGCAGCTGTGTCCTGGTAGGAAGCTTCAGCTTTATCCTGTAGGGCTTCAGGTATCACCTTCAAAGGTAAGATGATACCCCTTTTCCTCACTACACTAACTCTAATCTAATACTCCACTCTTCAGAGGCAGGGGCTAGGCTCTTCCTGCTCTGGTATGGGCTAGACAGAGATTACTCACTCACTCACTGATCTCTAGGATTCCACACTAGAATAATCATCCAGAACATTCCTGGCCAGAGGTTTTATTACCTCCCTTTGGTCAGGTGGTGGCTGCTCCTCCAATCACATCTCAGCTTACAGAGCACAGGATGTAACACATATCATTGGACAACAGCATCTTGCATCATACAAAATACTTAACCTCTGCCTTGCCAGGCAGGATTCACCACTGCAATACCCCTATGTCCTATCAGGGCCATGTAGTGTAAGGTGATTACATGCAGGTGGGACGTATTCGCAAACCCTCCCTCGCCATTGCATCGGCGAGGGTGTTGCACTTGCGTTTTGGATGCGTTTAAAAATGTGACAGAAATGACAGAAACGTGGGAATCCGCTATCAGGTGTAGTAGACATCTGGTCTCCACTATGCATTTCACTCCTACTTGAGACTTCACAACTACTGGCTGACACCAGTTAACCTTACATTACTGTGGTTGGGTGGTATTTAGTGAAACACATAGCATCAGGAGGCCAAAACACATTGGGGCACATTTACTTACCTGTCCGGAGGATTTCACGAAGTACGAAGTGTCCGACGATAATGCACTCTGGCGTGATTCACTAAGATTGTGCACCCGTTATCCGGCATGTGTCGCTTCCCCGCCCAGGCCCGACGGAGTTCTCCTTCTTCTTCCTGGTGCATGTAAGTACATTGTCTTGCGACACAATTTGAATCTTAAATCCAGCGCTCAGTCCGAATCAGTCGGATTGTCCGACAGCCCGCCCCCTGATTTCTGTCGCATGAAAGCCATCGCAGCTGCACCACAATCCGATTGCATGCGACACAATCCCCAGTTATACACCTGTCACAGCAGCGCAAATCCCAAAAATTTTAAAAATCCACGAAAGTGCGATTCGTTGAACCTTAGTAAATAAGCCCATTATCAGCCTCTTCATAGGTCTCATCACCAGTGGCAACCTCGTCTACATTGGCAATATCAGTGCTAATGCCCACTTGTTTATGGCTCAGTACACACTCAGGCTACTCAGAGTCATTGGCACTAACTTTACTCTGAACTGGAAGGAACCATGGTCAATATCAGACACATTTGTGTCACAAGAAAATGCCATGGCGATTTATATCTGTGTTGCCATTAGGTACACCATACACATCACTTTTGCTACCTGCTTAATTACAACCTACAAGCTCTAGGGGCACACTTGAGCTAACCATGTCATTACCTATAGCTGCACCTCTACCAGCCTGTTCACATCCTGCATTTACCTGAAAAGGGTGAGTGTTACCATTATGGGTCAATGACAGGTTATGCACAAAACAAGACATTTCATAAGTGTCAGTTATACTACAAGATATTGCATGCAATCCACTATTATCACATAGTCCATTAGACTTTAGTCCTAACTGTAGAGTCTCATGACTCCTTGGGTTCAACTCAACTTGGTTGCAGTTCCGACTGCCAGACCATGAGACTCCATCCACAATCACCTCATAAAGTTCCCTACAACTTCCCTGCACTGTTGCTTTTAGATAACTGGACAGCACATGGAGCAGCAGGCTTTTCCCAGGAATAGGCACCATTTGGGATACTCTCCCACATCTGCCAGAAATATGGAAAGCCTTTGCCCAGTATGAACTCGACCTCTAGCAAATGTGTCACAGTCCCAATACCAGTTTCAAATTCTATAAATCCAGTCTTACCAGTCGCTGGTTTGCTCTTCAGAAACATTATGATGTCTGTGTGCACTTCGGAGACTTCCTGAAGATGGTTTTTGTTGGTTGCCACAAAGACACTTTTTTCACACTTGGCGTTGGGACATCCAGCCACATAACAGTCCATCTTAAGGCATCTGCATATCTGTTCCAGTTTGTTGTCCTTGGCAATGACACACAACATGTGTTTCACTGGAGATGCATCACAGGAGACACATCACAGGTACCTTGGACAATGGAGTAGCATCTACTTGGCTTGGCAGGCCTTCTAGTAGCATCTGGCAATATAGGATGTACGGGTGGAAGCTTACCTGGCTATGTAGAACCTTCATATTGGCTGTTTTTCCAGGGACCTCTGTAGTTACTTCCTTCCAGCCTAACACTTCACTGCCAGATCAATTGATAATATCCTTTGTGCTTTCTCTACAACAAGCGTCTCATATACTGCTCCATTTCAGTCATGGCCAGATCAGTCTCTATAGGTCTCTCTTCTCAGAGACAAACTTTCTATTCAGGCTTTTTGCAGCCCCTCAGTGTTTCCAGCAGCAAACACCAATCTTTAGATCTGTCTCTCTCCTCAAACACAAATCTGCACACCACAAGTTTTAAGGACAGTTTCTGTCATGTGGCTACTAATCCTTTAATTTCTGCTGTTTTTTGTGCCATAGCATACCTCTACCATATGTAAGAGATTATGTCCGAAATTGTCGTCTCCTGGAGTAGACAGGCACAATTCACACAAGCAACTCACAGTCCACACTACACAGTTTTGGTGCAACTGACTTCAGACACTTTTATTCGCAGTAATACAAAAATAAACAAAACAGCCAAAATAAAGCCTATGCCTCTCAGGTACTAACTAGACATGGAGATTTCCTACCTTACCTGGAGCTGGCCTTCTACCAGGCACCTGAAAACTCACAATTCACAACCTTCACAGGCCTTTGGCATGACCTGTGTCTTCTCCAGGGTGGAGGCAATGTGGGGAGTCTGCACCAGCTACTTGTGCAGCACTGCCTGCTGGTAACTAAATTATTTACTAAGGGGAGGGGGGGGGGGCATCTGGCAAATCTAAGGTGTTATAATTACTTTTATTGTAAGACATCTAATGAGATCAAAGAATCAAAGAATTTGCATGCCTCCCCCCCAAGCATATCTATTTGGTTTCTGTCTGATCAGTATAAATTGCATAGTAAAGTATGTTATTTTACCCTGCCAGCTACTGTAAACAAATTATCCACAGAGGCCATAATAGCCTATGGGAGGCAGATGCCACTGTATGGTATCCATCCCCAGTATTACTAAAATACAGTTTTTGACAAGTTAGGTTAGTTTCCAGGATTATTTAATTACAGATTAGGGAAGAGGCAGGCAGGAGGAATCTACCATCAGATATACTTCTAATGGTAGATTGCTCATCGTAAGTTTCCTTTACATCTGTGTGAAGGCTCATTTTGTACTTTGCAAGCAGAATGAGCATCAATGGCTATAATTCTCCACACGCCTACAAGGCGGCCTTAATTGACAAAGTCTCTGTAAGGAGAACTCTAAATTCCAGACCCTAGTCAAAAACCTCTCACTCAGCCAAACCAGCTCCTACACTGTACTGAAGAGAATCAACCATGTCGAAACAGCACTGTCTCCAGTTGGGAATCTGTTCCTTCTGAGTAAATATACTGGTTTGGCTTTAATCCCACATCAAGTCATTAGATAGTTATGGTTTATGTTGATGAGGCTGCCTTTCAAGATAGCAAAAAGAGCCATTATTTTCTATGTCAAATCCTGAAAAATGTATTATAACAAAAGATTCACAGAATTTACAGTTATTTCAGAGGGACAAAGCAAACATGACAGAGGGCGACAGGTCCTTTTTAATTTCCTGCCTATGGATCAGTAAAGGTGATAAAATATCAACAATATACTCATGCAATTTCATGTGATCCATATTATATCCATTTACCATCACCCTTATATAAAAAAGGGCTGAAATTGTGGTAAAGAACATCAGCAGGTCTAATGATTTCATAGACTGCTACCTTAAATCACTAACAACAATTAACTTTTATTTATGAAAGGCCATTCCTGGTTTGAAATCCATATAGCATGCTGTAAAGAACTGAGCCCAACATGGATTAGCAATTCTCCTGTGATTTAGATCCTTGGCAGATTTGTGATTATCTCTAAAAGCTTTATTTCTGGCCAATCAATCTTTGAGGCTTACATTTCTAAAATGAAACTGGTTGTTTTGTACTTAACAGTTTTTAAATTAAATTAATATATTTTATTTCATTATCTTGGCAAAATAATTCACATATTTATCTATATTTGAAACTGCACAATTATCAAAACTGAAGAGTTTTTTTGAAGGACTTATGTAAAATGTATTGTATATTAGAGAGGTGCTAGTTAATACCGGACAGAGTCAGAAGTATATTAGTTTGTGTGTAGAGATGAGCGAGTACTAAAATGCTCGGGTACTCGTTATTCGAGACAAACTTTTCCCGATGCTCGAGTGCTCGTCTCGAATAACGAGCCCCATTGAAGTCAATGGGAGACTCAAGCATTTTTCAAGGGGACCAAGGGTCTGCACAGGGAAGCTTGGCCAAACACCTGGGAACCTCAGAAAAGGATGGAAACACCACGGAAATGGACAGGAAACAGCAGGGGCAGCATGCATGGATGCCTCTGAGGCTGCTTAATCGCACCATTATGCCAAAATTATGGGCAACAGCATGGCCATGACAGAGTGACCGAATGAGGCTAGATAGCATCTAAAACATCCAATAATTGACCCTGACACTATAAGGGACGGCACGCAGAGGCAGCGGCAGCAGTGGCAGGCTAGAGAGTGTCATGGCGACATACCCTAAATGGACTCAGGTTTCACCAAAGGAGGTGAAATGAATTCCTATGTGAACAAAAGGTTGATGGTATATTTAGTCGATAACACAGCATGGTGGCGACATAGTGACCAAGTTCCATAACGTATCTGGTGAAACACCTGAAAAATGAGCCTGACACAGCTCTTTTGATAAGGGGACGACATGTGGAGGCAGCCATGGAGACGACTTCCATGATTAAGAGCGACAGTATGGGGCATTCATATTGCGCTGCTATGATTGCAACTTCAGGTCTCCAGCATGGCGGCGACAGATGGGCCGAGTTCCACTATGTATCTGGTGAAACACCTGAAAATTCTGCCTGACACAGCTCGTTTGATAAGGGGATGATGTGCTGCATATCCTCTCGTGCTCCAGCGTCTGGGGTATAGAGAGTTGAAATGAGACATTGGTGGATGCTGTGGAGGATCGTGGAGGCAAAATGGACAGGAAACAGCAGGGGCAGCATGCATGGATGCCTCTGAGGCTGCCTAATCTTGGGACGGTCCACTGCCAGGCGAGATTTCGCCTGTCCAAGCCCCTGTCTCTCGGCTCCTCCCCACCCAAAATGGGCCTGGGGGCCAGAAGCGTTTACTTTGAAAAAATTATAATTTTCAAAGCAGGCCGGGTCGTTTGAATATTTCACCTAGGAATAATGGAATAGCATAGTGGTTCTATTTTTAATTGTTTTTACGGAAGTGGTTCCATGATTAAGAGCGACAGTATGGGGCATCCATATTGCGCTGATATGATTGCAACTTCAGGTCTCCAGCATGGCCGCGACAGATGGGCCGAGTTCCACTATGTATCTGGTGAAACACCTGAAAATTCTGCCTGACACAGCTCGTTTGATAAGGGGACGATGTATGGAGGCAGTGAACTAGTAGTAGATTAAAGGTGCTGCAGTTAAAACTATGTTAGTTGGATCTTGAGATGGAGCTGGCGCTCCGCTGCCAGGCGAGCTTTCGCCAATCCAAGCCCCTGTCTCTAGGCTACTCCCCAAACAGCACTTCTAAGAACCTTTTGTATAAGATCAAGTGTAGTAGCGTTCTTATAAGTTTAGGATATGCGGGTGAGGGGAATGTAAACAGATGCGCAAGAAGCGCTGAAATAATATCGGTAAATGATAAAAGTTTGCCAGTATATTTTGTGGATTACACAGCAGGGTGGCGACAAAGTTAACAAGTTTGATGTGGAAGCCATGAAAACAACCCAAAATTCTGCCTGACACAGTTCGTTTGATAAGGAGACCATGTATGGAGGCAGCTATATGGACGACTTTTGGAGGCAGCTATGGCGATGACGTGTGGAGGTAGCAATGGAGACAACTTGTGGAGCCAGCTAAAAAGACGACATGTTGAGGCTGCTATGGAGACAATTTAATTTGGATAGTGCCTGTATGTGGCAGTCCAAAAAAGTTTTCAAACCAGAGGAGCAGGTAGGTGGTCCTCCAGAAAAATTAAATAAATTGAGTGCCTGTATGTGGCAGTCCAAAAAAGTTTTCAAACCAGAGGAGCAGGTAGGTGGTCCTCCAGAAAAATTAAATAAATTGAGTGCCGGTATGTGGCAGCCCAAAAAGGTTTTCAAAACAGAGGAGCAGGTAGGTGGCCCTCCAGAAAAATTAAATAGATTGAGTGCCTGTATGTGGCACTCCCAAAAATTGCTTAAAATAGAGGACCGGGTAGGTGGCCCTCCAGAAAAATTAAATACATAGAGTACTATAGTTAGAGCCAGAGCAAAAAAATAGCCAGTTTCCTATGCTTTAGTGTACAAAGAGGAGGAGAAGGAGGACAATGAGGAGGAGGAGTGCATACATTATTCAGGTTGAGCTTCTTTCACCTGGTGGAGAATGAAAATGATGAGAAATCCAGGCTTTATTCATCTTGATAAGCATCAGCCTGTCAGCGCTGTCAGTCGACAGGCGTGTAGGCTTATCGGTGATGATGCCACCAGCTGCACTGAAAACCCGCTCGGACAACACGCTAGCGGCGGGGCAGGCAAGAACCTCCAAGGCGTACAGCGCCAGTTCGTGCCACATGTCCAGCTTTGAAACCCAGTAGTTGTAGGGAGCTGTGTGATCATTTAGGACGATGGTATGGTCAGCTACGTACTCCCTCACCATCTTTCTGTAAAGATCAGCCCTACTCTGCCGAGACTGGGGACAGGTGACAGTGTCTTGCTGGGGTGACATAAAACTGGCAAAGCCCTTGTAAAGCGTACCCCTGCCAGTGCTGGAAAAGCTGCCTGCTCGCCTACTCTCCCTCGCTACTTGTTCCGCAGAAGTACGCCCTCTGCCGCTCTGCCCTCTGCCGCTGTCAGAAGGGAAATACTGTTTCAGCTTGTGCACCAGGGCCTGCTGGTATTCATGCATTCTCACACTCCTTTCCTCTCCAGGGATGAGAGTGGAAAGATTTTGCTTGTACCGTGGGTCCAGGAGAGTGAATACCCAGTAATTGGTGCTGGAATAAATTCTTTGAACGCGAGGGTCACGGGATAGGCAGCCTAGCATGAAATCTGCCATACGCAAGAATTCACTCCCCTCACTGGCCTGACTGCCCATTTCCTCCTCCTCCAACTCCTCTTCTTCTGCCCATACACGCTGAACAGTGAAGGACTGAACAATGGTCCCCTCTTCTGTCTCGCCAACATTCTCCTCCTCTTCCTCCTCATCTTCCTCCACCTCCTCCGATATGCGCTGAGAAACAGACCTAAGGGTGCTTTGGCTATCAACAAGGGAATCTTCTTCCCCCGTCTCTTGTGACGAGCGCAAAGCTTCCGACTTCATGCTGACCAGAGAGTTTTTCAACAGGCCAAGCAGCGGGATGGTGAGGCTGATGATGGCGGCATCGCCACTGACCATCTGTGTTGACTCCTCAAAGTTACTCAGCACCTGACAGATATCAGACATCCACGTCCACTCCTCATTGTAGACTTGAGGAAGCTGACTGACCTGACTACCAGTTCTGGTGGAAGTTGACATCTGGCAGTCTACAATCGCTCTGCGCTGCTGGTAAACTCTGGATAACATGGTTAATGTTGAATTCCACCTCGTGGGCGCGTCGCACAACAGTCGGTGAGCGGGCAGTTGGAGGCGGCGTTGCGCTGCCCTGAGAGTGGCAGCATCTGTGCTGGACTTCCTGAAATGCGCACAGATGCTGCGCACCTTCATGAGAAAATCAGACAAATTGGGGTATGTCTTGAGGAAACGCTGAACTATGAGATTTAACACATGGGCCAGGCATGGCACATGTGTCAGTCTGCCGAGTTGCAGAGCCGCCACCAGGTTACGGCACAGGTCACACACAACCATGCATGGCTTCAGGTTCAGCGGTGCCAGCCACAGATCATTCTGCGCCGTGATGTCCTGTAATAGCTCTTGGGGAGTGTGCCTTTTATCGCCTAGGCTCAGCAGTTTGAGCACTGCTGCTGTCGCTTAGCGACGGCACTGCTGCTGTGCCTAGAGCTAGCGACTGATGGCGCCATGCCCACGGATGGTAATTCGGAGGAGGAGGTGGAGGAGGGGTGGGAGGAGAAGGAGGCATAGTAGGCCTTTGAGACCTGGACCGAGGTAGGCCCCGAAATCCTCGGCGTCGACAGTATATGAGCAGCCCCAGGGTCAGACTCGGTCCCAGCCTCCACCAAGTTAACCCAATGTCCCGTCAGCGATATATAGTGGCCCTGCCCAGCAGCACTCGTCCACGTGTCCGTGGTCAGGTGGACCTTATCAGAAACGGCGTTGGTCAGGGCACGGATGATGTTCTCTGACACGTGCTTGTGCAGGGCTGGGACGGCACATCTGGAAAAGTAGTGGCGGCTGGGGACCGAATACCGAGGGGCGGCCACCGCCATGAGGTTTCGAAAGGCCTCGGTCTCTACCAGCCTATAGGGCAGCATCTCCAGGCTAAGCAACTTGGAGATGTGGACGTTGAGGGCTTGGGCGTGTGGGTGGGTTGCGCTATACTTCCTTTTGCGCTCCAGCGTCTGGGGTATGGAGAGCTGAACGCTGGTGGATGCTGTGGAGGATCGTGGAGGCGAAGATGGGGTTTTCGCACGGGAGGTGTTTGGGACGTGGTCCTGGGCAGGGGGCTGACTAGCAGATGACACAGGGGAAGGAGCAGTGGTGTGCCCGGCTGGAGGTGAACAGGCTTGGTGCCATTGAGTGGGGTGTTTAGCATTCATATGCCTGCGCATACTGGTGGTAGTTAAGCTAGTAGTGGTGGAACCCCTGCTGATCCTGGTTTGGCAAAGGTTGCACACCACAGTCCGTCGTTTATCCGGTGTTTCTTTAAAGAACCTCCAGACTTCTGAAAATCTAGCCTTCGCCATCGGAGCTTGACTACAGGCAACATTTGGCGCTGATGCACCAGCTCTGGCCCTGCCTCTCCATCTGGGCCACCACTGCCTCTTCCAACCTGTTCTGCTATAGGACTCGCCTCCGTCTCAGAAGCACTGTGTTCACCCGGCCTATCAACCCAGCTTGGGTCTGTCACCTCATCATACTCCGATCCCTCAGTCTGCTCCCCCCTCGGACTTCCTGCCCTGACAACAACTTCACCACTGTCTGACAACCGTGTCTCCTCATCGTCCGACACCTCTTTACACACTTCTTCCACTACGTCAATAATGTCATCATCACGCACAGACTGCGACCAGTGGAAAACCTGGGCATCGGAAAATTGCTCAGCAGCAACCGGACAAGTGGTTTGTGACTGTGGGAAGGGTCCAGAAAACAGTTCCTCAGAGTATGCCGGTTCAAATGCCAAATTTTGCTGGGAGGGGGCAGACTGGGGGGAAGGAGGCTGAGGTGGAGGAGCTGGAGGAGTGCTGATTTCGGTGACATGGGTGGACTGCGTGGAAGACTGACAAATGGCTAGAAGCATTGTCGGCAATCCACGACATCACCTCTTCGCACTGTTCTGGCCTCAACAGTGCTCTACCACGAGTCCCAGTAACTTGAGACATGATGAACCTAGGGAGTGTAGCTCTGCGGCGTTCCCCTGCTCCCTCATCAGCAGGTGGTGTCTCACCCCGCCCAGGACCACGGCCTCTGACCCCTGCAGTATGTGGACGCCCACGTCCACGCCCTCATCCTCTACCCCTAGCCCTCGGGTTAAACATTTTCAAAATTAAAGTGTAAACTTCAAATTTTTTTTTGTGTGTTTTTTTTTTAAACAAAACGATGCTATCCTATTGCTATGGCTAGTTTCTAACCTACACTGACAGCACACAACTGGATTTTGTGCTGTGCCTGATGACTTTGAGCTATAAAAAGAAATAAAGGTAAAAAAAAATAAATCAGCAGACTCTGCCTAATTCTAATCAAACCCCTAATAAATTGTCCCACTTCGGTGTTTGAGGTGGATATGCGTGTCACTAAGAGCTAAACACAACGGTCGCAAGTCTCCCAGCAAATTCCTCACAATATGGTACTAGCTGCACTACTAATGCCAGCAAGCCCAGCCACAAGCAAACAAAAGAAAGGAAAATATAACGCTATTGTAGGCCTAAGTAAGCCGTTGGGGTTCTCCTATGGCTATTTTCTAGCTTACAGTGAAATCACACTGCTTTGCAATATGACTTTGAGCTATAAAAAGAAATAAAGGTAAAAAAAAATAAATCAGCAGACTCTGCCTAATTCTAATCAAACCTCCAATAAATTGTCCCACTTCAGTGTTTGAGGTGGATATGCGTGTCACTAAGAGCTAAACACAACGGTCGCAAGTCTCCCAGCAAATTCCTCACAATATGGTACTAGCTGCACTACTAATGCCAGCAAGCCCAGCCACAAGCAAACAAAAAAAAGTAAAATAAAACGTTATTGTAGCCCTAAGAAGGGCTGTTGGGTTCTTGTAGAATCACTCCTGCCTAGCACTATTCTAATAGAACAGCCTAACGCTTTCCCTGACCAGCAGCAGCTCTCTCCCTAGCGGCATCCAGACAGAGAATGATCCGAGCAGTGCGGGCAGGGGCTAGTCTATTCCAGGGTCACCTGATCTGGCCAGCCAACCACTGCTATCGACGTGTAAGGGTACCACGTCATGCTGGGTGGAGTGCAGAGTCTCCTGGCTTGTGATTGGCTCTGTTTCTGGCCGCCAAAAAGCAAAACGGCGGGAGATGCCATTTTCTCGAGCTGGCGAAATACTCGTCCGAGCAACGCACAGTTTCGAGTACGCTAATGCTCGAACGAGCATCAAGCTCGGACGAGTATGTTCGCTCATCTCTATTTGTGTGCAACCATGTTTTTTCTTTGGACAACCGCTTCCATTGTACGTGAAGGTATATTACCACTATGTGTATGTTGTGTTTCGGGTATGGGAGGGTTCTAATTTTTATTTTCAGGATTTTGTGTACTACTTGAATACTACTAATAGCATGAATATGTGTTTTACATCTGTCTTTGGTAACAAAAGCCTGGAATTTCTGGATGTACTTGTAGTAGAATTTATCCACCATGGTTTTTTGAAAGCCCACAGCCACTAATTCCTTGCTACATCACGTTAGATTTCATCTAAAACATAAAAAGAAAAGCCTCCCATACTGTCAATTCCTCCAATTGAGGAGGTTTAAAAGCGATGAAGATAGGTTCTTGGCACAGGCAAGTGAATTGAGGGACAGATTATTGGACCGTGGGTATCCACCGGGGACTATTGGACAGAGTAAAGCTATGGGTATCCCACGTAGGGAACTATTAAAAGGTAGGAACAAAAAGAAGATAAAAGAGGGGGTTGAGAATTACAATGAGAGTTGCAGCTTCGCTTTTTCATTTGATTATAATCCATTTGAAAAATATATGTCGAATATGTTCGGCTATACAAAGAAACTGGCATATAATAGAACAGGACTCTGATCTGGCCACAAGGTCACTGTTACACTGATACCTTTAGAAGGAGTACCACGATTAGGGATAAATTAATACACAGTAGGTTTCCACCTGTAGGTGCCATATGGCTCCAAAAGTGTGTACCAATTGGGAATCACAGATGTGGTAATTTTGGTTATTGTCACCCAAAAGGCCAGTTGAAGGTTATAGAGATGGGGGTGTAAAAAATGTCATAAGGTCATTCATAACCTGCCGTTCCGATTTCACAGTGTATGTGATCTATTACCCTTACGGGAGGTTTTACATTGGTAAAACCATTAGGAAAATGTTCACCCGCTTTAGGGAGCATCAAAGGTCAATCACGAAGGGGAACGGCATTTCCTGCCATGTGGAACACCTGCAGAAAGAGCATGTTTTGTGAATGTTGCAGGTTTCGAGAGCCATCGGCTTGAGAAAGCGCCACAGTGCACGAAACGGCCCCGTTGCTGAGGCTTGCAAAATTACCTCCCTGTATGTTTTTTTCACAATAAAGGGCATTTTTACCGCTCCCATCGGAGCCGGTGAGTGCCGTTACTCTCTTCTACTTTGCCTGTTATAGTCCAATTGTGTGATTGAAAGGAACCCGCTGTGGTGAAGATAGTACACGCCAGATCTCTGGTGTATCGACTTATGTAAAAAGGTTCAAGTATATATATTGTCACCACATTTGCTATGCAACAATCCTGTGGAACAGAGCCAGTTCTCAAGGAATCTTCTCATATATATCGTTTATGCAGCACATGGGGGTGTAAACCATCTGGGCCTGATGATTTGTCTATTTTAGTGGTTGAGAGGCAGAGCCATACCTCTTCCTGGGTTAAACTGTTGACATTTCAATGAGAATTTACATTATTCCTCATCATGTCATCCACCATGTGATTTTTCTGGGTAAAGACAGTTGAGAAGGCAACATTTAATAGATTGGCTCCCCCATGACCCCAGATTATTATTCAGAGGGATTTCACTCTCTGGTTTTATTTTCATATAATTTATCAAGATCAAATTCTTTTAGGCATACCGCCCAACTTCTGGCCTAAAGACAGAGGCCCCTAACCTCCATCCTCCCTCATATTGTGGCCCCCTGTATTGCATCCTACTTATATGGTGGCCCCCTGTCCTCTATCCCCCTCATATTGTGGCCCTCTGCCCTTCATCCCCCTCATATTGTTGCCCATGTCCTCCCCTGTTGTTGGTTATTAAACAGAAAAAATTGTTACTTACCTTTACCTTGTGCCCCACCAGCAGCTATAGTGTGTCGAGACTGCGCCCAGGAGGAAGGACAATGACCCAACTGACCAAGATGTCAAGACAGCAGTGAAAAACCCAGACTGTCTCTTCAAATCTCTGCTCTGCAGGACAATGCCACCCTTATGCTCTGCATAAGGAAAAGAATACTAATAGTATGGTTACATGTACTCACACCAGTCTTTTGGTCATTCCCATTCTAGAACATGAAATCGTGAGGGTTGTCTTAAGTGAGTTATAAAGAATATTAAAAAAAGAGATCAGTAACAAATTCCGTTGTAGATTGTTGAGCTTTTATGTAATATAGCTGCTGTTATGTAAGTCCAGGTCTACTTTGGTAGACTGAAGCTCAATTTAACAAACTCTTCTTTTTACTTTTATTCTTCAAAGCACCTTCTGCACAGTTTCCCTCATTCTCTGCAGTTACAGTCATACTGGGTGAAACAGATTCTGGCAAGCAAGCCGCCTGTTACTACAGTCAAGCTACAAAAGCGTACAAGAATCATGTGAAGAGGAGAATTCTCATTCCAACAGAAATCAGTGCTAGTTAGGTGCTGTGAACAAATTCCCTATTTGCTACTATTAAAAATCAAATTTGGAAACATAGTTGTATATTCATAAAACAGTGACATATACAGATGGAATGGAGTCATGTGGAGGGGAGCTTTCAATATTTTTAAGTCAGATGCAACCTGCTACATACATTGGAGACCAAAATTAGAGAACAATATATTTTCACTATCAATTTATGATCACTATAGGTGTACACCATGCCACTAGAACAGTGTTTTAAAAAAATTACATTTACATAAAATCTTTATTTTGCAAATAACATGAAGATCATAATTAGAGGAGAGCAATGAATACAGCACAGAGAAAGATTATAATTACATTTTCTGAAGGTTACAACACCAATCAGCAGACAGTGTACAGGACTTGAGTTCAGCACATCTACGGTCTTCCCTACAGGTCTGTGACTGTTGTAGGTTTCTTGGCTATAACTTTGTCATCAAGGATTTCAAGAGGGTTCAGGAGTCTGGGATGGCCATTTCATTGTTTCAAAGTTTTATGTTTCAAGGAACTGTTATACCCGTTTTGCTGTGTAAGGGTGGCATTGTCCTGCAAATTGCTGGCCGATTGAGTGAAGAACGCAAAGAAGGAACCACATGTTTCTGATATAAACTTGCATTCACTCTGCCATGTAGCTGTGTGAGAGGTCCAACTCCTGCTGCAAAAAACATTCCCCAAACCATGACACTTCTTCTACCACCTTTCACTGACTTCTTTACACACTTTGGATTCAGTCTTTCCCCAGTTGTTTGACAAATATAAAGTTTCCAAATAAATGACCTTGCTTTCATCTCTAAAATGAACTGTGGGCCACTTTTCCTCTGTCCATCCATCCTCAGCAATGTTCTAGCTATTTGATTCTTTCTGCTAATTAGAGGTTTGGGTCATTACAGAGTGGCCTTTCAGTACATCTAAGACGATGAGATACTGTATGTCAAGACAGATTCTAGCACTATTCTAGCTAAACTGGTGAGCAATTCCAGCTGCAGTGTTTAAATAATTACCCATGGAGATTGCATTTGTCTTTTGGAGGTATCTGAAAGTGTTTCCTAATCTTGATCTCCATTGTATATATTCAAGTTTTCTAGTTAGACAATGAGTAGGCAAGTGTAGGTGCCTACCTTGGGCACTGCATCAAGGTGGAGGGGGGGGGGGGATGGTGGTGGTGGAAGTTTCATGGTGTTTTCCACACAATTCATAGCAAGAATGTAATTAATTATTTGTGCATTATTATTGAGGTATTTAAAAAGCCACACCCCTTTTGCTGGTTTCCCAGACCCCTTGTCATGCTTTCCGCCATTCTATATTCTTTTACAGCAATTTTGAATGGACACAGTAGCATGTGACTGCTGGTGGCAATCGCTGGCTGCATAGTGTTATTATTGCAACCAGTCTTAAGGGGTTGCATGTCTTAGGGTAGTGGTGACGAACCTATAGCACGGGTGCCAGAAGTGGCACTCGGAGCCCTCTTTTTGGGCACCCAAGCCATCAACATAGCACTCGACATAGAACTAAAAGAATCATCCTGCAGTCCCAGGAGACTCAAGAAATGCTGCCCTCAGAGCTATTTTAAAGCAACACATTCTTGATTGCTTGGGGCTGCAGGAAGAGGTAGAACATGTGGAAAGGGGAGGATTATCTTTAGAGCTCCTCTAGGCCCCACATTTCTTCCTGTACAGGGGAACCATAGCGAGATGCTACAACATTAGTCAAAATTTGCCCTTCTTCTTTCAACTGTTTTGTTGTCCTCAAGAGGCCAATATGATTGAAAGTTGTGGTAGAACAGGTAGAAATAAATTACTACTTAAATTGCTGTGATGGTTGATGGTGGATTTTGGTTGAAGTTTGGGCACCCGGTCTCTAAAAGGTTCGCCATCACTGTCTTAGGGAAATCAGGGAGCACTAGGACAGGAGCAGTGCAGATAAGTGAGAAAAATATACTTTCCCCTACATCATTCTGAGCTGAAACAATGCTGGAAACAACACTTTAATTTGTTATTTCATGAACGAATGTTTCTTAAAATATAGCAAACAGTTCAATAGTAATAACTTATTTACAAAACAACAAAGTGGTACACACATGATAAATGGGTGCAAACAGACTAATACATAACCCATGAGGAAGAGAAGGCTTCCATAACATATGCCTTCAGTTCACGAGTAGATTGTTCTCCATTCCCAGGGCGCAAGGCACTTTCATCAAATAAGAAACTTTGCTGAGAATCTGTCTCTCTTCGCTGTAAGTCACATTAAAGTCCCTGTGAAAAATATGAAAGAACTGATAAAAGTTGACATTTTTAATTTAATGGAAAAAGTAATAACAAACCTCAGAGAGTGTAATCCACCATACCTATAGATAATGAATGATCGGAAGTGTCAGCAATTCATTTTCTCTGACACATTGCTCTGTGGATTTCATGATCTCCATGGGTTTTTGATACAGGAAAGAATCAAATGTGAAGTATGTCATTGTTTAAATAGCTAAGTCAATTTTATACACAGTCCACAGCTCTGTAATATTTTTTCTATGTTCCAAACCTTTCACCTATTGCAAAAATTTATTTTTTCCCCCTGGACATACTATTATTTAAACTGTTTTAAATTAAGAGGGAAGATACACATCTTGTTTATTGCTGAACTCTTTATTTAGTTGTTTCATTATGATTTATTACATGCAGTACTTTGTTTCTAGAAACAAAAAAACATTATTGTCTTGATAGAATTTTATAAAAGAAACATTTTGCATATTAAATATGAAATGGCTTACATCTAAAGGGTCAGTACTATTGGCAATTGCACCCTTATATTGACTAAACAGAAGGTGAAGGGCTACTAATGAGACAACTATTTAAATAAAAAAAGGGATTGGAATGATGTAAAATATTAGGATAAGTTGTGCTCACTTCCCATTCACTTCAGTCTGCCTTTAAAATGGCCACATTCACTGTCCACAGAGCATTGCCACTGCAGGCAGTGATTAACTAAGATGGTATTTCTACAGAGGCATAACTACAGTGGTAGCAATTATAACAGCTGCTATAGGGCCCGCAGAGTCAGAGGGCCCTAGCATCCAGCCTGACACACTAAGGAATGGAGGATGTGCACTATTTAACACATGTTGCAAAAGGTAAGCAAAAGGTTCAGCACTCGCAAGAAGCCACCAGGATAAATAAAATGTAGTTTCTCTTTGTTTCAGTCTCATGACTAAGATACGCTGCGTTGAAACGCGTTGATTGTATGCACTAAAGCTGTTTTGTTCCTGAGGCTAAAAATAAAATAAATAGAAACTACTTTTTATTTATCCTGGTGGCTTCTTCCGAGTGCGAACCTTTTGCTTACCTTTTGCATTGCGTGGATCCTATGGCGTAGATGTGGTACCGTGCACCGAGGCCGAGACCAGGGAAGCTGGGATTGTCTCCTTTTGGGTGAGCTGGACATCCCTCGGGTGTTCTTCTCATGTTTAACACATGTTATGCTGCGTATTGTGCAGCATAATAAGTACGTAATAGTGCACTGTTTCCATAGTACACAGTCAGCAGCTCGGATAAGAAATATTGTGGGAGGGGACAGCAGAATGGCAGGACTAGGGATCTCATCACTACTTCCTGTTGTCTATGTGCACTCTGCATGTGTATATATGTTGTATGTGTGTGTATTTTCTGTATGTCTGTATATGATATTGTATATGTGTATTATATGTGATGTGTATATACTGTATGTGTGTGTATTTACTGTATGTCTGTATATGTTATTGTATGTGTGTGTATTTGCTGTATGTGTGTATGTAATGTGTATATGATCTATATCTGTTTGTATATGTGATGCATTTATACCATATGTGTGTATAAGATGTGTATATATGGTATGTATTAGTGTATATATCTGTGCAGAAATGTGTGTGCGTGAGTGTATAAATCTGTGTATGAGTGGTAAATTGTATAAATGTGTATAAGTGAAGAACTGTATGTATATAAGTATATAAATTGTTTGTGTATATATGAGTGTATAAAGGCGTTTGTTTGTGAATATGTGAATATACAAGTATCCATATTTTTTTTTAAGTGGGAAGAGGGCCCCATTTAGAATGTTGCTATGTCTCTCCTAGATATGCACCTATATTTACCTATATATCAAAAGAGATATAAACCCAACAAATAATAATCACTATCCTGCTGATGAGACCCCTAGCATACAGGAAGTGTACAAACTACCAATGTTCAAGACCCATTACAGACAAAGAAATCATTACCTGTCCTCCTATCGTTAGTAGAGGGTATTTGAGTTCTAGAAATAGACATACATCTCTACTAACTTTAAATTCCCTAACAAAATATTTACTAGGCAGCCTAGACAATTATGACATGTAATAACCAGTGTTAACAGTAAATATTGGATGAAGGGACAGATTGCTTTGATATTGTTTATTTGTTTAATTATCAAAAGGATGTGCAATTTACTTTCTTTTTATTACACACTGAAAATACAATATCACCTTGTAGAACTGGAGTCCTAATGGGAAATATCTGCTCTAAGGAGATTTGTGTGGGTTTCAGAGTTCTCCCTCATTTAAAAAAAATATATATACCGATAGGTTAATTGTATTCCAAAAAAAGACTAGGCCTTATTATGGGTGTTTAAAATTGGTTAGATTTAAGTTAGGGTCAGATAGACAGGAATAATCTGGGAGATATCAGGCTCCTTTCAGCAATGTAAGCAGTAGAACAGCAACAACAACAACAAAAAATCCACAATGATGTTACCTTATTAAATGTAAACCTACACTACATTAATATTAAAATGGCTCCAACACAATGGGGGGGCACATATTATTATTTCTGATAGTCAAACTCGTTTTTGCGACTTTTTACTCTGTACTTATTCAAGTACACCTTGGTCTTCACTTTGTGCAGTGTGCCTTATGTATCTTTGTTTTCCAGATGTTCCATGCGACTTTTCACTTATGTATCACGTTCTTTGCTTATTTTTGCGACTTTTCATGAGCAAATCTACACCTGGTCCAAGGCAGGTGCAAAGGAAGGATTTTTTTCATGGACCCTATTTTAACCTTGGAATTATTTAAAATGCTTTCAATGTTTAAAATTTTGCACAATAACCGGTTTTTTGGAAATCCAGAAATTCTTGCATTTACATTTTTAAAAAAATGTCACACGTCGCGTTTAACGTGTTTAAAAACGCATTGCTACAGATGAAGAGAGATTTGCCCCTTTGCGCTAACATTGCATTAACAAACACATACATAACCACACTGTTAACGGTTGAATTTTGTAAAAACAATTGTTAACAGCTGTTTAATTAGGCAAATCTTTCTTCAGCTGTTCAATGCGTTTTTAAACTTGTGTTAAACGCGATGTGTGACTGCACCCACAGGGTGAGGGTAGCGTTTTAATTGCACTTAAATTGCATTTTTAAACCACTTACAAGAATTGAGGAGAGGTGATTTGCCTAATTACATTACTGTCAACATTTGCATTTACAAAGCGCAATATAAATGCAATGTTAACGCATGTGTTCACATGGCGTTTACTATGCGTTTTGTAAATGTAAATGTTAACAGTACTGTAATTAGGCAAATCCCCTCTCCTCAGCTGTCGTAATGTGTTTCAAAACGCAATCACCCTTAACACCCGTGTGACCACAGCCTCATATGTCGTCATCTCCCTGCGGTGTGACTAAAGGGCTTAAAAATACAGGACACAGCCTCAAATCCCAAATTAACAGTGAGGGTCGAAAAGAGGAAAGATAGACTAAATCATAGAGGATGTCCTCTTTATGAGCAGCTTATTTTCCTCCTTGCGTCCCACTCCTGCGATATAGCCCCCTCACGTGCGTTGTGTCAATCCTGCATTATAGCCCCTCACGTGCTTGTGTCCACTCCGCATATAGCCCCTCACGTGCGTGCGCCATCCGCATATAGCCCCCTCACATGGTTCTCTTTTTTTTGTGCAACGTATGCGGCCATCCTGCATATAGCCCCCTCACGTGACTTGTGTCCACTCCTGCATATAGCACCCTCACGTGGCTTGTGCCCACTCCTGCATATAGCACCCTCACGTGGCTTGTGTTCATGTGGATTTGAGACATTTGCAAAAAAATGTCTTAAAAAGAAGCCAAAATTTGCGCCTGCCAGGATAGGAAAAACTGAACATGTATGACAAGTAAAAAGACAGGATCACTCTACGCAATGGGGAATATTTATCAGGACTTCTGTGCCATGCCACGCTTATTGCTAGCACTTGCAATTATTTCCCCCTCTCCACCACCTCCACACAAAGGTGGCCTGGAGGGGTTTGAAGGTGGGGCGTGGCCAGCTGGGAGATCGGGGAGTGCGCACTTACTGCAGTTGATGAATTTTCACGTAAACATAAACACTGCACAGGACCCTGTAAAATACATCAAGAGGCCGGAGACTCTTAATGTATCCAGCTGCACCTGATGCTCGTCAGGGCTAATGTACACCGGAACACGAGCACCGGTGTATGATAAATATCCCCCAATATCTTTTTTCAGCTACAGACACTATCCACATCTAGCAAATGTTCAGTGGAGTATCTCACAAGTCTGGTGACCCATCATAAGTATGTCTGCATAACCCCATTAATTAATTAATTAATTAATTTAAAGTCATTGCATACAAATTCATCTCTTTATTTAGAGCAGGGATCCACTAAGATGTATCTAAGGCTTCCAACTCAGACTAATGAGGAGAAAATACCAAAGCTGTGTTTCCTACTGATGTGACTTTGGTATGACCTCATCAATTTGAATGAAAAAAACTGAATTACTTACCCAATTAAGCAATGGGCTGAAAATATTCTGTTGCCAATGCTCTCTAGGAAAACAGATCATAGAAATCTATTGGAGAATAGTAACAATTAGGGACCTTTTCAACTGGACTTGTTAGTTCAAGTAAATTTACTAGGGTTATAAAATAGATATAAAATAATGTACCCTGTGTACAGTGAAATGAATGAAATAATTATTGAAACTTTATGCTTCAGATATTTTTTTCCTTCATTACCTATATTTGTCTCTGTGTGTTATGTTACAGTCACGCTTATTGTCAGATTGGAGAACAGTTGGTAAGGACCCAAGAGAATATTTGAGTAGATGATCATTAGAAAAACATTTTGGAATGAATTTACAAGAAGTTGCTATGAGAGTAGATGCGTTTTGTCTCTTCGATTACAGACAGATGCTTTTTATGATGCAATTAAAGGTATCTTTCTTCTTTCAATATTTAATTGAAGCAGCTCAGTAGGAAATACAGATTGTGCCTAAGCCAGATCTTGATAAAAGCCTGGCCGAATATAATAATTGGAGATCTCGGTGCACTGCATGTGAGAAATATGCACCCCCTCCCTTTGCACTTTTTATGTTTTGTTATGTAACAACATGAAATCAGAGTAGATTTACATTATTATTTTGTTTCTTTGATACTGAGCAACAAAAATAGATTCTTTTGTTCTGAATTAAAAACTATTTTTTTCAGGATATTTTTACTGGATATCACTGAAACAATTAAAGCCAAAATGATATCATTCACAACAATTCTTGAAATTATAATTACGCAGATTTTAAGCTTGCAGTTATAGTTGGTGTGCCTCAATCATGTTTGCTTGCAATTTTTCCTTTTTTTCTGCCAAATTACACTAGAACCATTAATAATAGTTTACAGTTTTACCCAAATTTTATAGATTAATTGATGCGTGAATTGGATGCTCTATAACAGTGGCGGCGAACCTATTGCACGCAGAGTCCTCTCTGTGGGCACGCCCACCATCCATCTCCCCTGCTGTCTCTGTATTAAACATTGGAGCTCCGGCCAGACAAGAGAAGTTGGCATTCTGTCCTACTCATCATGAGGTTGGATAAGGCTTTTATAACCTCTTAGTGAAAGCCGTATCTTTTCTCTCAGAGATCCTAGACTTTAATTTGGGGTCTCTGGAAAGACAGAAAGGTCATTGGAACCTTATTAGACTATCTGGAGCCCATTACAGGATCGCCTGGTGCCTCATCCTGTTTGAGGCAAAATTTTTGCCAAGACATGTGGTCTCTCAAAAACTATGCGACCTCCTGGAGCACTGACATTGCCTCGGGAACCACTTCTTTATCTGTAGACTTGATTGTTCGACTGTCCATTGTATCTATCATGTATGTATTGCCATCAATTTCTTAGATTAACATCTTGTGCTAAGTCTGGTTGTGGGTTTCACCTTTGCTGGAATATTGCTGACAGCGTCATTACAACTCTGTGGTATTATTTCAAGATTCTCTTTCTTCATATTAAGAGAAATATAGCAAACCTCTGTGATATATGCGCAGACCAGTGATGACTGTGTGCTTGCTTAAATAATTCATTAAATTCATTAAACTTTAATTACTTTGTTCATATTATTAGTTTGGTCTGAGCAGTTTTAATTAATAATCTCAGTATTTCTAAGTGAAGAATGTGCATAAATTGTGAAGGATAATATTTTCTTTTTTAATGAAGGTTTTTTGTTTTGGATTTATTAAAATGAATAGGAAATTAAACTCTACGTGTGATGTTCATTAACATGAACATTCAGGTTCATAAAATGTTAGTTAGAAGTAGGAGGAGTGCCAGGAGATGATTATGTTTTCCATATGTCTGATTATTCTACATTGTCACTAAGTGTTATAACATACTGAACTGATATACAATGGAGCACATTTAGTAAGGGTCCGAACACCGCATTTTCTTTGGGTTACCCGACTTTTTACCGTCTTGCCCTGAATTGCACTGGGTTTTTGGCGCAAGCGATCGGATTGTGGCGCATCAGCACCTTATTCCATGCGACAAAAATCGGCGGCGTGGCCATCAGACAACCCGACTGATTCGGACAAACCGCGAAATTTAAAAACCAAATTGTGTCGCAAGATCAGCACTCACATGCACTGGGAAGAAGAAGGTAAACTCCAGTGGACCTCAGACGGGGAAGCGACACATGCAGGAAATTGGACACACGATCGTAGTGAATCGCGGCAGACCCGAATCCTCGTCGGACATTCCGGATCGGCGACGTCAACGGGACAGGTAAGTAAATGTGCCCAGCGTCAGAATAGGTTTGCCAAGGGCTCACAAGTAAAATTGATTCTGGGGATCCACCTTTTTGTTGCATAGAATTGTGACCTATATTGCAGGAGTTCATATTCAGTTAATTCTGGGCACTGGTAGTTGAGCCAGTAATGGAAAATAAAGTACATTTTCTCCTATCCTCTCTTGGATAGTGCTCGGATCTTGAGTTGTAAATACAGGTGCAATGGTGAGGTTATGTAATGAAATAAATGTTGGGGATGCTTCCAGAATTATCTATGGTTTCCCAGGCTTTCTGCTGGTAGGTAAGGCTTTGGTTACAGATGACATAACAGTAACTTAACAAATGATGAAAATAACCATCCACCATGACCACACTCCAAGGTCACTACATCCAGGGGCGTAACTTGAGGTGCAGAGGGTGCGATCGCAACCGGGCCCAGGAGGCTTTGGTGGCCCATAAGGTTTCACTTTCCCATATGAGAAGACTTGTACTATATACCATACATTATAGTCAGGGACCTGGCACAAACTTTGCACTGGGGCCCTGCAGTTTCAAGTTACGCCACTGACTACAGTCCATTCAAAAGACAGACTTGGCACGCTGACACTTCAAATTACAGTTGTTTCACATACTAGAATGTTAGTCACTGACTACAGTTCTCATCAGACATAAGCAATTGTAGGATCTAGGACCCCACAGGAAACATGTCTACTCCTTAGGGTCCAAAACTGAATAATGACTGCTACCTGCTGTGAATCATCACAGGAGAATTATTCTCTAGATGTCTTTGGCTCTGTGCAGAACAACTTCACATTGTGCAACTGAAAATGCCACAATCACTTACAGTATAATGTTACCTGGATAACATCTTTGTCATACATTGTGATCTTAAATAATATTTATTCCTACCACACCAAAGCATGCCACATTGTGCACCCCGATTATATCAAATATACCCTCAATTAAAAAAACCATAGCTACTGAATAATAATACTGTATCCCTAATAAATTCAATTATACTGAATGTGCCTCCAATGAATTATTTAATATATGATTCCCCTGTGATAATATTATACCAGTTGTACATTTTTCTTTTTTTTCAATTATTGACTGGGGCTTATTTTTTGCCCCATTAAAGTACATTACAGGTGTGAGGCCCCTTTTTGTAGTGCAAATGGTAATTAACCTTTAGAGCAGACTGGCCTGCCAGGAAGATATGTGGTGCCTGACAACTGCAGGGGGTCACTTTGTCTTCAAAGATTGGAAGAAAGTCTGTTTGTACATGAAGTGTGTACAGTAACTCCAAGCTCATCTCCTGAGAGAAGGGATCAAAGAAGGAGAAGGCATGCATATAGTTTAGACATATCTAAAATATATATATTGTGTATCTCTGTGATCATACTTATCCAAAGAATAATTGAGAGGTGTCATCTTGATGGCACATTGAGATCCGTAAAAAATAAAGCCCATGAGAATATGGTGCAACTGTTTTTTGTTGCCAATTTAACAACATTTGGAATTTTTTCCAGCTTCCTAAAACAGGGCACAGCATTTAAATTATGCCACTGCACTGGAAAGTACAATTTGTCTCAGATAAAAAAAGTTACAGTTTGTGGAAGGAGTTACAGTTTGTGGAAGCCGAGGTACCTAATTTTGACACAAAATAACACAGATACATTGGTCACAGCCACCACCCAGCATATAGCCTGCCAGCCCCTGCCCCCAGTACATAGCCTGCCAGCCCCTGCAGTATGAAGCCTGTGTGATAAATATGGCCTTGGGGAGGGAGCCCTTATACTACTCAAATCCCTCACTTCCCCCCAGCCTCAGAATAATTAGCCTAATGAAGCTGGGCTAGGTGTTACCGAACACAGCATGTGTCCAATCTTCAAAGGATTTCTGTAGCTGCATAGTCTCTAGAGGCTTCAGCTGATTTTCCCTCCAATTTTCAAATAGAAGACAAAGGGGCAGATTTACTTACCTGGTCCTGTCGCGATCCAGCGGCGCGTTCTCTGCCGAAGATTCGGGTCTTCCGGCGATTCACTAAGGTAGTGCGCCCGATGTCCACCTGGTGTCGCTGCTGCGCAGAATTCCGTCGGAGTTCGCTGAGGTTCGCCGTCCTATGCTGGGTGCAGGTAAGCGAGTGTCAAGCGACACTTTTCTTTTTTAAAGCATTTTTACGGCCACGCCCCGATTTCCATCGCGTGCATAGCAGCGCCAATGCGCTATAATCCGATCGCGGAAATATTTGGGTAACGCAACGGAAAAACGCGATTCGGGCCCTTAGTAAATGACCCCCAAAGAGCCATAAAAAACACTTAAACCAATATGTTGATTAGGGACAGTTATGAAGTTATGGTCCATCTTAACGTCATTTATATATTTTTAACGTCATGCGTTCTAGGGTTAAGTTCCATTAGGCCCACACAGAAGGTAACTAACTTACTGAACTGCTGATATGTGTAGTGCTACCTTGTATTTTGTACTCTGTGTAACTGTATATATCTCTATTGTATATATTGTTTTGTCTAGTGTGCCCTTAAGGCAATTAAATATAAAATGTAATCTGTTTTGCTCTTTTATCTCCATTCACGAACCCAATCGTCCGTGTGTCTCACTCATATACATGTTACCCGGTTCGTTCCTCACCGTATATAATCCTGTTACGGACCGGGTTTATATTAAAGGAGAACTGGTGGAAGCTCCTTGGGTTGGTGAGATTCTGTGAAAGGGGTCTTATAGCCATTCAGGGCTGTGATTTATTGTTGTGCCATATCCGGAATTTGTGTGGACAACTTTAAATCATTTCCTGTGCAGAACCCCTGCATTCTGGGAGTGTCTATAAAAGGATAATTAAGTGACCTTGTGTACTCTTCAGGTGTCCGTAATGTCGCGGTTTCCTTCACAGCCTTCCAGCCCCTGCAGTTTATAGCCAGCCCCTCCCCTCAGTATATAGCCGGCCAGCCCCTGCACCAAGTATGCAAAGCCTTTAATTAAAAAAATTAACACTGTACTCACCTCACTTATCTGTCACCCTTTGGCTCCTCTGCAGCTACTCTTCAGGTCCCCAAGGACCGGAAGGACCCAAAGAGGCACTGGAGCATCCGAAGCAAGAAGAGGACCTGCGGGGGGCGTCGGAACGGTGAGTACAGTGTTCATTTTTTATAGACTCAAGCATAAGCTGAGTTAGGTTTTTTCAGTACAATTTTTGTGCTGAAAAAGTCGGCTTATATTCGAGTATACACAGTATTTTATTTAAAATCCTTCTCTTGTCAGAGATAAATGTATTTTTTGGGCTGTCCTGTTAATTTTACCTAATTTTAAGGAAATAAAATACACAAATGTAAATTTTGTGATAGAAGTAAGACAAGAGTTAATGCTTGTTACAGTAACTGGAAAAGTAAAAAACCAGAAGAGAAAGAACTGGTTAGCACAACCAAATCCAATGTAAAGCTGGCCTTGTGTACCATGCATGGACATGGAAAAACAGAGAGAAAAGCGATACACAATACAGGCCAATATATGAAACAGCAGAATATAATCCAACAATAATATCTTTATTAATGAGAAAAACGACAAAAATACCATATACAAACGTCTAAAACATTTAAAACACAAATATACAAAGAATGACCAATGTGGAATTCCCGGTCTGGATCATCCACAAGAAACCTCCAAGTCAGACACTCAGTATGGTCTATAAACCTCTGCCCAGTAAAGATGATGTGTGGTAAGTATAGACATAAATGCTCTAAATAACTGGAGATGAATGGTGGGCAATGAACAGCCCAAGGTAATACTAGAGTCAGAGTAAACAACCTCTAAAGTGCAAGTGCTACCAGTATGAACAACTATATCTACCCTGCTGATGGATAGAAACATCTAGAAAAAGTGTGAACAGACTTATAAAAAGTGCTAAGTGCAAGTGCAATCAGGTAAAGTAGTCTTACAATAACGGACGACGATACGCGTGGGGAGCCATCCACCTCCAGTCCCTGCCTCGCTCCAATGCTCCACTCATTTCTTAGGAGTGCCTTTCTCTACCTTACCTATTGTAAGACTACTTTACCTGATTGCACTTGCACTTAGCACTTTTTATAAGTCTGTTCACACTTTTTCTAGTGTTTCTATCCATCAGCAGGGTAGATATAGTTGTCATACTGGTAGCAATGCAATTTAGAGGTTGTTTTACTCTGACTCTAGTATTACCTTGGGCGTCGTTATTGCCACCATTCATCTCCAGTATTTAGGGCATTGTATGCTATACTTACCACACATTCATCTTACTGGGCAGAGGTTTATAGACCATACTGAGTGTCTGGACTTGGAGGTTCTTGTGGATGTCCAGACCGGGAATTCACATTGGTCATTCTTTGTATATTTGTGTTTTAAATGTTTTTAGACGTTTGTATATGGTATTTTTGTCGTTTTCTCATTAATAAAGATATATTGTTGGATATATTTCTGCTGTTTCATATATGGCCTGTATTGGTATCGCTTTCTTCTCTGTTTTCCATGGAAAAGTAAAAAGTCACACATGAATAAATCACCATGGAGAAGCACTATTTTTCTGGAAAACAAAATCTATTATTTGTGATTAGCTTTCATAATGTGAGGCTCCTATTAAACAGCTTGATCTGTTATTAATAGAATCTGAAGGAAATGTGTTTATTGTCCTGTCTGAGTGTTACAGATTGACTACAACAGAGGAGAGAAGGAGATTGATTTGCAATATGAGCCATCCAAGCCAGCATTTAGTGCAAACCTCAGTGTTCTTCTTTCGTAATCTAAAGCAGAATAAATCAATAGCAGCAGCTGAAGCAATAAAAACGTAACAATCTATATATCACAACCACTCTTCAACTAGTGAATGTCTTTACTTTTCATGGCAAAACAAGTTAGGTTTAATGAGTAAAGAAAAACTAGGAATGTTGGAGCCAGGAAAAAAAATATTCTATTAAAAAGTACAATTATAAATTAGTTTATTTATGAATAGAGCATCATTAATTATATAGTGCTGTACAATCAGCTATTCACATACATTAAATTAAGACAAGTATAAATGCAATAAAAATACTAAATTTAAATATATTATTATAATTATAATTAATTCATATATATATACTCTTCCTTCTCACCTCAGGCAAAAATGACTCTTCTCTGCTCATGTATATATCTCTAAATATAAACATATACCGGATTTTTGGACTAAAAACGCTTCTACTTTAGGGCGTACCCAAGATTTAGGTTTCCAAAAAAGGAAAAATATATTTATAACAATTAAAATATCCCTGCTGGTCGCACTAAAGCACAGCACACACAGCTCTTCTACATCCATACATTTACACACAACAGCTCTGCTACATCCATACATCTACACACACAAGCTCTGCTTCATCCATAAATTTACACACACAGCTCTGCTTTATCCATACATTTACACACACACAGCCCTGCTTCATCCATATAGTTACACACACATCATTACTATATACATGAAGACACACAAAGCTCTACTATACCATGAAGACACACATACAACTTTACTATACAATAAAGACACACACAGCACTACTATGTCCCGTATATCTCTACTATGTCCTGTCCCAGAGCAGCATGTCCTCATTCTCGGCAGCAAGTGGTGATGTAAGAGCATGTGAACAGTCACATGATTCTGACATCACCGCAGGTCCTGTACCTGTAGGCAGAGGGAGAGAGCAGTGAGAGGCTCCTCTCTGGGAGATCGGTACAGCTCTATATCAGGGCATACATCGATCTCCATACAGCGGTCAGGAGGGTCTGGCATGGCTGGATCCTCCTGACCTTCAGTCAATAAGATGCAGCCACTTTAAGCTAGATTTTTTCCGCTAAAAGTGCATCTTATTGTCCAAAAAATACGGTATATAAAGACAATATTTATATACTCTCCCTATCTCATCTCAAGCACACATATGACTCTTCTCTGCTCTCCTTTTCACATGATTTGGGGGGAGATTTTTTTATAGGTAAAATTACAGGTGAGATTTCACATAAAAGAAGGAATTCTATAAAGCACATCCATTTCCTACCTGAGGGGCTAGTCGATTAATGGGTAAAAGTTTTGTAAACATGTTTCCTTTAATATAATTGTCTATCTTTAAGCACATGGGAGCAGACGGTAGAATTGCAACCCCCTTTAATTACTTCTCTGCATCAACTCCAAGCATGGATGGGCATTAAAGGGGTATTCTCGTCTGGGCATTCACTTTCAGTTTCATTAATCTGCCATATGTAAACATTTCTTCATTAGATTTTATTAAAAAATGTTCCTGTGTGAAGATAATTTATCATAATTGTATATATGATCCCTTAGAAACAAGACTGTGCCTTGGTTACGGCCAGTCTACTGGAGGGAAGCACAAAGAAACAAAAGTTTCTGAATATTAAATGTCTGGGAGTTACTGCTATCCTACAGCGCCCTGTGGTAATGATCGCGGATCCAGGTGATCGCAGAGATCTCATTAGCGCATGTCTGGCCACTACTGCCAGAGTGTGACGTGGTCGTATCCGGGGAAGCTATCTCGTTTCTAAGGGACAACAGGGTACTTTATGAGAAATTATCTTCACACAGGAACATTTTTTTAATAACATCCAATTGAAGCAATGTTTGCATATGGCAAATGAATTTAATTAAATGTGAATGCCCAGATGGAATACCCTTTAAGTTGTGTCCATGCCCAGCAGCAGAGTGGGCAGTTGCAGGGCATACCTATACAAAATGAAGGATAGTGGTGCTCACCGTATACAAACATTTTAATAGTACATAGTAAACACACAGGGAGGGAAACTGCAATAACGGGCCTTTCATACCCAGTGGCACTTCTCAATTTCAAAGATGACAGCGCATGCGCACGGCAAACCAATTATAATATGTGCAAACATAGGCACATGTCGCCATGCAACAAGCATGCAACAAAGCTCAAGGTCCACATGCCAACACAAATCTGGATGTATCCGAGCGGATATACACATGTAAGGTAAGAGGGACCACATTAGATCAAATAATGGCCAGCGGCGTGATCGAACACCCACATTGTACTTGGAATAATAAAATCACATAGCTAAATTTCATTAAAATCAGCAGAGGAAAACACATTATTAAACCTGATGCTAAAGGTTGACATCTATACAGGCAAGATCTATCATTAAATATCAACATCAAAGGAAAACAGTCATCATAACAATTATGAAGACCGAATGCGCCCATTGCCCCAAATTTAATTATGGCATCTACTCTCATGCCGATAAAAGCTTGATAAACTTTCCCAATATGTATAATGTTGTTAGATTTCCCCTGCTCAAAAATTTTTGTGGTCTAAGCATAGAACTTCCCTACTAGGCCTCCTGATGAACGGCGGGGGGGGGGGGGGTGTGAGGACCCAGCGTATGATAAATCCTCCCCATGTGCTCCATCTAGGTCATTTTCTACTTCTTGGACATCATTTACAAATATTGGAAGTGTTATTTAATTTATACTTAAACTATTATTCAGTATATAATATATAAAGCTGAGCGTATAGTGTGTGTATGTATGTAAGTCGCTAATGGAATCTGTACGGTTGTATTTAAAATCACCAATTTTGCAGAGTTGTTGCCTGTAACACAGGGAACGTCATAGACCAGATTTTAAGCTGAAATGTTCAACCCACGCTTTCCAAAATCCGCTTATTAACTACCATATACAGAAGCCATTGTTTGTTGCTGCTGCTGTGGCGTTGGAAGCTGAGCCATGATTGGTTGCTTCCTCCACAGGTCATTAATATGAGCTTTGATTGGCTACTATAGGCAATGAGTAGAGGACGCTTATGTGTGAGTAAGATGAAACTGTACTGGATAAGGTAAAACTGTTACAGTTGCCCATGGAAACCAATCAGAGACCAGCTTTAATTTTATAAACCGCTGTGGAAAAATGAAACTTGAGCTCTGAGACTGTGAGTTGACAGACAGTCCACTGAAAGAGACTGCCAACAACAAACAGAAACACTCACTGAAGAGACTGCCGATGACAGAAACAGTCATGAAAGAGACTGCCGGCTTCAGAGACTATAGATACATATAAAAATTTTTTGTTAACCCATTCTATTATGTTGTAGCTAAGAAGCAGTTTACTATCCCAGGCAATGCAGGGAGCTACATCTAGTAGGTAATATTTCTGGAAAGGTGAGTAAATAATATAGGAGGAGTAGCAAATAGCTCAAATGTCTCTACAGATCCTTTTCTGAGGCCATATCTTTGATGTTCTCGCCTTCCTGATCAGGTCTACAGCAAATAATCTTTTTTAGGTGGGTCACTGCATGTCAATACAGGATATAAATGAGAAAGGTTTCCAGGAAAATTGTGGAATAGCTTTATTAAAGTTTTATAATTCATAACTTATAACGTAACAGAACTTTACTGGTAGGGAATGTCAAAAAATTGTGGTTATAAACTTCCCAGAAATGCCCCAGACTAAAACTTGGGCACCAGCGTGGGACGCCTGCCCGGCCCACTCCATGCCACTTGGTGCATGGCTAAGTGTTCGATTATCATGACGTACCCCCCCCCCCATAATATCTAAGTTATATGAACCCGGAATAATCAGTACTGATGCTGTTGTTCATTTGAACATAATGGGGCTTATTTAAAGGGTTCGCGGATCGTATTCCGTCAGGCCTTTCATGGTTTTGGGATCAGCTTTCATGCAACAGGAAATTGGGGGGGGGGGGGCGCAGGTCGTCGGAAGAAGATGGTGGAACTCTGGCGGATCTGAGCGGGGAAGCGACGATGCAGGATATCAGGTGCACAATCTTATTGAATCGCGGCACAGTGCATTATCATCGCACAATAAACTTTCGGGAACTCGACGGGAAGTGTAAGTTAATGTGCCCCAATGTTTTGTATGTCTAATTGCTTAGCACTTTGAGATGTAAATTATGTCTATTTTGTATGACTAATGACATTAACTAGAGAAGAAAAGTATAAACCAAGAGCAAACTAATTGCAGAGGCAAAAATAAATCCTGTAAAAAACAGATAAAGGCAGCAGAAATGGAGACTGACAGAAACATTTCACGGAAAGCAAAAATACGCTCAAATTATTTTTCAAGATATAAATGCCAAGAAACTACAAATGGAGAGTGTGGGCCCTCTGAAGAAACCGAGAGTCATGCTGGTTAAAATTTTATTTAGTTAAAACATCATCATCATATTAACTGTTTATGTCAAGTTGTCCATTAAAGTTGTAAAGGATTTATCAGTATAAAGACAACATACAGCTGACAAGCTTTTATACACTGAACTTCTAACCAGTTGAGAGATTCTAAAAGGTTTTACCAAGATGTATTTTTTATCACCTCTGTCCAGGGTTTATGTGTGGGTTATGTGATGTCAATATCATTGTTTTCTTTTTCTACTGACCACATCACAGACTATAGTTCCATGGGTTATCTTTTACAGTTCATTCCCCAGTTTACAAAAGGCCAAATAACTCTAATCATTGGTGAAGTAAAGTAGGGGCCAAAGGGATTCAAAGGGGATGGATGGAGAAAACAGGACTTAATACAGACACACCTCACAAAGAAATAAAAATAAAAATAAATGAGATGATGTTTAAATATAGAATCATTACAAGGTTTTATCACCACGTTGTGTAGTTTCTTGTTTTACCTTTCTTTCTTTACTTTGTTCTACAAATAAGTCTCCATTAACACAAAATGACTCAACTGGAATTAAAAAAAGGCTCATAAAGTAGAACAAGAAAACAGACAACGTGGCGATAAATCCCCCACAGTGTTCCTTGATGGTTTGGTGAATGGAACCGCCAACACAGATGACAGTTAGTTTGTTTCTCTAGGGAGGCAATGAGCCACATGACAGATGTAGAAATATGAGTAATATTGTGGTATGCTTCCTTATGGCTTGTATTCAACTTATTACGACAGAAGCTTTGATTTATATAGCCCTTTTTAATATATGTATAGTTTTAAAAGTTAACATTAGTATAAATGTCAACACACTATCTACCTATAAAGGTAAATCGGGTGGTAGGTACATCTATAGGACGTGAGGATAGCCTTTTTAAGGGCTCTCGGACAGGGTACGCAGCTACGAGGAGTTGCGCGCCAAAGATTTTTGATAGGAGGAACAAAGAGGCTACTGGGCGTGAGTAGCGCGCCATGTAGCCTCAGCTCCGGCTACTCCACGCCCCAGTAGCCACTTAGAAAATTCACATATTTGCCCAAAAAAGTTAGCAAAAGATTGTGGGGAGTGAGGATTAGCCCTAAAAGGGCTATCCTCACGTCCTATAGATCTACCTACCACCCGATCTGGCTTTTATGGTAGATATGTGGTGGTAGGTTCCCTTATATGACAAATATATATTATATATATTATATTATATATATATGTATAATATATATATATATACGTATATTATATAATATATATACGATATATTATATATAGATAATATAATATTATATATATATTATAATCCACCTTTATCTAAATATAAATAAACTGAAATTATACACAGCCACAGATTAAAATGAAAAAATCCTTGCAGTAGCCACTAGGCTGACATTTCATAAAAGCTTTTTAATACAGTTCCCATTAAACAAAAGGCAGACAAATTTCAAAATTGCATGTCCGTGTTGACTTGGTTGTAAGCTGTTAAGGCATCTCCTAATCGGTCAAATAGTGGTCTTAAGATGCGAGAGCATAGTGCAAGCAAAGAATAATGGAAAAATAGTCATACCAGTGTATCACTCACAGGGGATTGCTTTGATTTCCTGGAGCATTGATTGCTTTTAAGGCTGGAAATCACGCTTCACATCATTGTTTTTACCTTTCAGATCTCTAACTGAGCCAACCATATATCTATTATACACTGAAGATTTCGGGTATAATTTAAGAAAGGCCCAGTGAGCTGGAAGCTAAAGACTAAAGACAAAAATAAGGTGTTGATGACTATAATAACATGCAGATATCTTTTTATTCAAATGTTCTGTATAAGATATTCATACTAGAGCCTTCAGTAGGTAAGCGAGCACAGTCAATGTATTTCAACAGGGCCAAGGTCTGACAGGCTGGTTTTTAGCTAATGGCTCGGTCAGACATTCTGATTTTTCTTCATAATCATAATTGCAGTTTCCCCTTAATCTACAATCTGCTTCTGAGGATGATTTTGAAAATCTCTCCAACAGTGTTTAAAGGTTAACCAGACTCCCCGGGGGTTAGGATTACACATTTTATGTGAGAATAATGTAGAGTTTGTTGCCAGTAGTTCTAAAATATTAAATAAATGTGGTATGGATTTAATCACACTAAGGAGTAAGGTTTTACTGGCTAAAATCAATAACATGAAGGAAGGCGTAAGCTAAAACTGAGAGCGCTAAATGTCTCCTCTCCGGGTTAAAACAAAAACTACAGGAAAGATTATAAGATGAAAGATGGAATATCTCATATCAGTAAATAAAATTACTTGTGGGTCACTAAAAGTGGTTATAACTTTGGAATGCTTTGAAATAGCCACAAGATTTTGAGATTGTTTTCTTGACACATTGCACTACATTTCAGTTGAAACTTTTGGGTGCTATTTCTTTATTGTTTATTTATGAAAATTCTCCATTTTCAAAATTTTAAATATTTTGCTTTTCAGACAGAAAAAAAGGGGCATACCTCCTAAATGACTCGATAATTAATATTTACTGAATGTCTGCTTTATTTTGGAATGGGTTTTTAAGCATTCTCTTTTTATAGGATATTAGGAAACGGCTAATGCCCACAATCATTGCTGGCTTATCACTAGTCACTAGTTGATGGCCTAGCTCGGCCATCATTGATTATTCCCGGGCAACCCCTTTAACCAAGAGTTGATTATTTCTGCTTAGCAGCCTGCCTCTTAATGTCTCCATTAATATTCTCTGTAGATTATGTTTCATGGGAAGACTGTCAGGACAAATTGTAATTCACATTCTGTACAAATTGGAGAGGTACAGCAAGTGAATACAATGTCATTGTTCTTGATATATGTCATATAATAATACTGTAGTTATGTTTGCACAAGGTGAAATAGTTTTACAGACCCACCAGAAAAGTACAGACCACAAAAGTACAGACACACTTTTCTTCTGTTTATACTGTTACTTTAGAAAAAATTGTGAGCGTTTTATGCAATTAGTTTAATTAGGTTTATTTTTGTTGTGGGGTCAAGTGATATGCAAGTCAGTATAGATGGTGCTTACCTACTTTATTAGTTTCCTTAGCACTATCTACTTGGTTTCTTTTATTAACTTTTTTTTGCTATATTAAAGGAATATTCTGACTTGACCATCATTCAAGTCTTGACCATCATTCAAGTCTGCTTATCTAATCACTGTCTGCTAAAACACCAAAATAGTTGTATGTTGCAAAATAAACAAGATATAAAATAAAGAAGTAAGGGTAAAGGAGAACAGAACACACATCAAATACAATGTATAGTATAGACGCGAGTCCAAGCGAAGGCACCTAATTTTACCACAAAAAAACTGGGAAAACTCGACTATAAGTTTAGGGTGAAAAATGCATTGATCACAGCATCTCCCCACTAATGAAATGCATTTAAAGAGACTATGTTTCACCTATCTATTTATTGATTTATTTATGGACCTACCGTTGTTAAGATTTGCCCTGCATCTATTTATTTATTTATTTATTTATTAATGCAGCAAACATTTATGTACCCTTCTCTCGTGATTTTATTTCATTTTATTATACAGTAGCTTTATTCATCTATTTATTTATTTATTCATCCACTCTTTTAATATTCCAATTATGTATGTAGCTAATCGCTAAACTATTTTTGTACATTTTTGAATTTATATTATCAATCGATGTGCCTTTTCTTTGAATCATGATTGAATACCCACTTACTCATCCATTCACTTTTTTAACATGGTTTTCAGTATTGTACCACTGGGATACTATATGTTGTCACCTTTAATTACGTTATTTTACCAGACCCTGACCCCCCCTCTTCTTATTTTACCAGACCCTGACCCCCCCTCTTCTATCTCCCCATTTTATGTCCTTTTAGTATCTAGCCACTTGATAAAGGAGTCATATTAGGCTCCGAAACGCGCTGTGTACCAGAGATACCGAATAAAAATCCTTCACCTAACATTCTGTGTATGTGAGAAATCTGTGTGCGCCGACCATGACAAGTACCAATCCTGCTATACCAAACATATTCAAACTCTATATTTTTAACAGGAAAGTAGGGGGGTCGTCTTATACACCATGTCGTCTTATATGCCGGAATATACGGTAATTGGTGTACAGTAACTTGTTAGAGAATACATATTTAAGAAATTGTATTGTTCTCAGTATAGATGGATATTGTCTGGATGTCACAATTATGGAATTAATTGAAACACATACTTTACACATCTTTTATCCATGACAGTTCCTGACTTCTTCTAAATAATTAATATAAAGCAATGGAAAGCTGTGACAAATGATCCTGACTACAGATTCCTATAAAAGACAAAGAACAATGCTCCTTCCCTGACCCTTTAGAGACTACTTATCTACTTGTTCAGCAGCAAACTAGAGAGGCCCCAGTGCTATTATACTTGCCCTAGACTAAACAACTCTTATAAATAAATCATTCTATCTGATATGTCTCTGTTACAAAGGGCTCCTTGGGGGAAAGAATACTAGCAATACAGTTTGGAACCCCTAATGCCATAAAATTCCTATACATGTATAAGGGACAATCTTAAAACATCTGATAAATCATTGATTGTTTATTGTATACAGCAATTCTGGTAGGTTAAAAAGCTAAGGACAGTTTGTCAAATTCATGTAAATGATACTAGAAAGCATTCCGGAGATCGACACATTTTCTGATAATGTATGCTGTTTCTCATTCAGTTCTATGGGAATTACCTATACCGCAAAGCTAATTTGTACATTGTTTACCTAGAAAAACAAACCACCAGTCAGGATTACCAGTTGTGGGATAAGCTCTTGGGTGCGTGATAGTTGAGGGTCTCCGAGATGGAGGCCACCACTATTAGACATTTAATGCATATCTGCCATAAATGTCTTCCACTGAAAAAAAAATCCTTAAAATAAGAGCATAACCCATAGATTACTTAAAGGGGTATTCCAGGAATCAGCATAATTCATATACAAATGGGTCCTTAAAATATAAGCTTATATGTAATTAGTTGTTATTTAAAATTTTGCTCCCGTTAGCAGAAAATGCTGGTGACATAGACTGTAATGAAGAATTAAAATGCTACTGGCACTTTAATCAGTCCGTTAATTTCCTCCGCGCAGTCCGTTGCAGAGCAGACACAGGACAGAAGATGGACGCTGGTCACATGTCCACATCACATGTCGTGCACCTCCCTGGGCAGGACATGTGATCACCACTATGTTTGGCTGTAGTCGGTTGGTTGCAGTGCATCCAGTATGGTCAGTGTTTTGGTGATGGCAGTTACTTATCATTACTATGGTAACAGAGCAAGAAAGTCTGTTACATCATCACTGGGGGAAGAGCATAAGAGGGAGGAGGAGTTACTAAGAACTAAAGGATCTTGGGACTTGTAGTTTCCAGTGGCAGCCATCTTAGTGATAACTCCACCTACTTAAGAGAGGCCATACATTTTGTAAATCATAAAATCAAACTATTTAAGCTCCGTTTTGTGACTAATGACATTGAGTATTGTTGTATTCATTTATTTATATCATCATGGGTTTTTGTGTAAGACTTTCATATTCCCGGAATACCCCTTTAAATGTAGCATTTTTTATTCTTTTTGCAGAAAAAAGAAAGTAAACTAATAATGTTTTGAATTTTGGGAGAGTGCTATGCTGTATTTGAAACATGGTTTTTCCATGTCTTAATAGAGGTCCCCAAAGTGCATTCCTTGGAGATTGGCCTAATATTGAAACATTTACTAATTGTTATATATTTTATTTAGTTCATTATGAAGAGGGTTTCTAATTTGGTTGCATATTTTTTCCATTGACCAATGATGCAATGATTGACTTGGTCTTTCAGCACCAGTACTCTGCCAGACAGTACCTTGCTCTTAAATAAAGGACAGAAAACTGCTGTTTACTCATAATTAACATATTCCCGAAACTACTATGTCCAATTCCAAGTATATCCCTTACAGATTTAAGAAGCTAAACTATAAACAAGTTTCTATGCAGAAAGAGACCACCAAGAATATAACTTAACCCCTTAATGACCTGGCCCTTTTTAGTTTATTCACTTCCATTTTGCACTCCTCACCTTCAAAAATCTATAACTTTTTTTATTTTTCCACGTAAAGAGCTGTGTGATGGCTTGTTTTCTGTGTAACAAATTGCACTCCATAGTGATGGTATTTAATTTTCCATGTCGGGTACTGGGAAGCAGGAAAAAAATTCCAAATACGGTGAAAATGGTGAAAAAACGCATTTGCACCGTTTTCTTGTGGGCTTGAATTTTACGGCTTTAACTGTGCGCCCCAAATGACATGTCTAATTTATTCTCTTTCAATCACTTTTTAGAGAATTTTAAATGGCAAAAAAGTGCCATTTTCGACTTTGGCCCCTATTTTCCACTACGGGGTTAAACGCAGTGAAAACAATGTTATTATATTTTGATAGATTGGGCATTTTTGGATGTGGCGATACCTAATGTGTTTAGGATTTTTACTGTTTACTTATATTTATATAAGTTCTAGGGAAAGGGGGGTGATTTGAATTTTTAGGTTTTTTTATTATAATTTAAAAAATTTATAATTTTATTTAATTTAAAAAACTTTTTTATATTCATTTTTACTATTTTTCAGATTCCCTAAGGTACTTTAACCGTCGGTTGTCTGTTTGATCCTATCATATACTGCCATACTACTAGTATGGCAGTATATGGGGACTTTCCTCCTCATTCATTGCAATGTGCTGATAGCACATTGTAATGAAGGGGTTAAACTGAGACATTGGGGCAAATTTACTTACCCGGTCCATTCGCAATCCAGCGGCGCGTTCTCTGCGGTGGATTCAGGTTTTCTGGCGATTCACTAAGGCAGTTTCTCCGACGTCCACCAGGTGTCGCTGCTGCGCTGAAGTCCGCGGAGGTCCGCCGGAGTTCACGATCCTACCCTGGGTGCAGGTAAGTGCGTGTCCAGCAACACTTTTTTTTGTTTTAAATACGGCGGTTTCTCCGAATCCGTTGGGTTTTCGTTCGGCCACGCTCCCTGATTTCCGTCGCGTTCATGCCGGCGATTTTTCAAAAACCCGGGGCAATTCAGGGAAATATTCAGGTAACCCGCCATAAAAACGCGATTCGGGCCCTTAGTAAATAACCCCCATTCTCGGGTCTTCTGAAGACCCAAGGCTTCCATAGCGATGGATCACCTCTCCCCGCTGACGTCACGGAGAGCGACGGCCCTCAGCAAGGTGGCGGCGCATGGGCGACCCCTTCAGGCCGCAGCCCTTTTTCATTTTTACGTTTTCATTTTTCACTCCCCACCTTCAAAAATCTATGACTTTTTCTTTTTGCGTGTACTGGGAAGTGGGAAAAAAATTTCAATGCAGTGAAATTGGTAATAAAATGCATTTGTGCCGTTTTCTTGTGGGCTTGGATTTTACCGATTTCACTATATGCCCTAAGTGACATGTCTACTTTATTCTTTGGGGATACCAAATCTGTATATGTTTTATAATGTTTTCATACATTTACATGTTTTCATACATTTTATGCTTTAGTGTACGCAGCTAGTGTGGGTGGTGCCAATTTTTGCAACTTTTGATATAGTTTTCAATGCTACCATTTTAAGGACTGTACCGACCTTTTGATCACTTTTTATTGAATTTTAAAATTTTTTCAAAATGGCAAAAAAGTGCAGTGAAAAACCGTTATTATATTTTAATAGAATGGGCATTTTTGGACACGGGAATACCTAATGTGTTTATGATTTTTACTGTTTATTTATATTTGTATCAGTTCTAGGGAAAGGCGGGTGATTTGAAGTTTTAGGTTTTTTTATTATAATTTTTTTTTTACACTTTTTTTAGACTCCCTAAGGTACTTTAACCCTAGGTTGTCTGATCGATCCTATCATATACTGCCATACTACAGTATGGCAGTATATGGGGATTTCCCTCTTCATTCATTACAATGTGCTGATTGCACATTGTAATGAAAGAGTTAAAACGAGACAGCCTTGGGCCTTTGGAAGACCCAAGGCTGCCATAGAGACGGATCACCGTTCCCCGCTGATGTCACAGGGATCGACGATCCCCAGCAAGATGGGCCGCCATTTTTTTAAGCCGCTGGCAGCAATATGCGTCGAAGACTTGCCGGCTATTGAGAGGGCTGAGCCCGTAAGCCCTCTCCATGCACCCGCACTCGGCATGTGACATAATATTACTTCACATGTCAGTAAGGGGTTAAGAAGTGATGACATGTCCCCTTTAAATGTAATTATTAAATCATTTACACTTATTAAGGAAGACATAGACTTTCTCTTACAATTGTAATATTACATTATAATTATTTGTATTAATTTAATTTCATTTAACTATGCAGAAAAAAATAATTCTAAGGCTTTATTATACATAATTGCAGCCTTATGCTTCTCTTAGATACAAGTGTTAATTTCAATGAAGACATTTCATGTATAACTTTAGCAAATTTAGCTATAATTTACATTCTATTGCAGCAGAGATGTACATTGTATTATTGTGTATGAGGCAAACTAAGACAGTGGGACTCATCAAGACATATATTTAAGACTTTGTTTGGGTATGAGATAAAATAGCAACTATTACATACATTATTACATACTCCCCATAATATAGACTAAACTCTATGTAAAGAATTACATTTATACAGTGGTCGATTAAGGAAACCATGGGCCCTGGGCAGTATAAAGATTGTGGGCCCCGGTCGGTATTCAGTTTTACCGACATAGATACAGCTACAGATGGGCGAATTTGTTGAAATGCGGTTCGACCCGAGTTGCTAAATTTTTGAAAAAAATTTGATTTGACCCGAATCGAATCATGACACCTGTAGGGTGTTGTAGAACATTGTGCCATGCTCAAATATGCATAGGAAACGGGGTTTGGTCTTCAAACAATGCTGTGTTTTAGTATGACACGCACATGACAGCCGCCGCCCTTAGAATCGCTTCACTCTCACTTACAGAGGCCAGCTTCACCAAATTAGTGAAGGAGGGACGCAGCCTGACAAGGTAACGTCTGTGCCAGCTCGAAAGAACTGAGCTGAGGGCCAAGATCCCACTATAACATCAAAGAGTGCATTCTTTTTACACTGACATCAGATGATTCCATAGATTACAACAGAACCTGTTCTGTTAAACGCGGATACATGTAGAAACCCCCCAAAAAAGTGGAGAGGGTGTCGACAGCAATTTTGCATTGACATCACTTAATTTCATCCATCTGTGTCTGCTTTCAATTGGTCAATAATCCATCATCAGTAGTGCGAAAGCCAAAAACAAACAGGAGTGGATCCAAACACAGAGATGACCAGTAAATGGGATATTTGCATGTCCTCTGCGTTCTGAATCTGCTCCTGCTTTTGGCTATCAATCCTGAGGCTTTTCATTGCTTCTGACAGCAGGAGGAGGTCAGAAAGTGGCACAATGACAGAGTGGAGGTGGTGGCAACATGGTAGGTCACAGAGTGGCACAATGATAGAGTATCCCACGAACCCACTAACTCTTGGTTGGGGTTGTCAGATGTCATTTGGGAGGAAGTGGATGACCTAGTCAACCAATCAACAACCTTTGGGTTGTTTATCAACACACTTCCACTAGATGATACTGGCAGTTATAGCCTCACAGTGTCACCCCTGCTGTAACATCCCCTTGCTGTGCTGCGACCTATGCCTGCTCCACCTGTCACCTCTCTGTCTGACATATTGGTTAATCAATCATGTTGATTTGACACGGATCTACTTTGTTTAACAAAAAAACTTGAAATTTGGGGTATACAGAAGCCCAAGAACAGACAACCTGGAATAGGTGCAGAAATTACTGCAGAAAATAAGTGGATTTTACACAGATTTCTTCCTATTCACTTCAGCAACAAAAAAGAAAAAATGGACACCCTTGAATGGGAGTAGAAATCACTCCAGAAACTATGTGGATTTTACACAGATATTTTCCTATTCATTTCAGAAACAAAAAAGATGCAATTTGGGGTATACAGATCCCCCACAGTGGACACCCTGGGATTGGAGCAGAAATCACTCCAGAAACTATGTAAATTTGACACAAATTTCTTCCTATTCCCTTTAGCAACAAAAAAAACCTGCTATTTGGAGTATAAAGATCCCCCAAAATGGACACCCTGGAAAAGGAGCAGAAATCACTCCAGAAACTATGTGGATTTTACACAGATTTCTTCCTATTCACTTCAGCAACAGAAAAGAACTGCTATTTGGGGTATAAACAGATCCCCCAGACACTTTGCTGAGTCTCCTGACACTTGTCCGTTTTCCTTGAAAATTGCTTTTGCTATACTGTGTTACTCTGTTTTGTTATTTTGACAATATTTCTTGCTATTCATTTATGTGCTTCGCTGCCATCTTGAATTTGACCTGGTTCTTTCTGACTCCCATTGTTTTTGTTATCTTTTGTTTGTCCCTCTGTGAATTGTCTCTCTTGGTGTTATCCCGCTTTCATCAAAATGTGTTTGGTTATCGGCTTGACATATTTATGTGTCCTTGTGTAAACACTGCTCTGTCTCTGACCTCCTTTTACCTGTATCATAGTATCATAGTATATAAGGCTGGAAAAAGATGCAAGTCCATCAAGTCCAACCTTTAATAATTAAATAAATGTCTTATCCCCATAACCCCTGATATTTTTTCTCTCCAGAAAGTCATCCAGGCCTCTCTTGAACATGTACATAGAGTCCGCCATAACAACCTCCTGCGGCAGAGAGTTCCATTCTGTAGTCGCTCCACCATTCAGCAGCTGGCAGTCAAAGTAAGTTCTCCTTGTCCACTTTCTCATGGTTTCTCGTGGTCTGTTAGCAGGTTCCTGATAGTGGGTTCGCCCTAATCAGGGCAGTATATCTGCTTTAGGCAGGACTGTAGCCTTCAGGGACATCGCCTGGTGAGTTTGCCACCACTTTGCCATTCTGACAGCTTGTGCCAAGTCTGGTTGTAGTTACACTGTTTACACTGTCTATATTTTCTACACTACTTGGATAGCATAAAGCCATTTCTTAATTTCTAGTGTACAACAGAATGTTGTTGCCCCTACATGGTTCAGCTATGATTACTAAAATTAGAAATAATGTTTTTCCTGTTTACTATCGCACATTGAGAATAAATCTAATGTGAATCTTGAGTCTCAACTACTGTAGAAATGACAAAAGCCTAAGAGTCCAGAGCTGGTACTAGTTGGCTTAGCATTTCAGCCCTTTACAATCCAACCCTTTTAGAAGATGCGACTATTGTGTGTTATAAAAACAACCCACAGCTATTTTCATTTCATCAACAAAAGGAAGGAAATTAAAGTAGCAAATCTTTGGAAGTAAGTGCATGGAGAAATAAAGGCATAATATATCCCGCAGTGAATTAATAAAAATAAACAACCATGAAAGCATTCTATAATTTAATTTTCAAATACCTTATGTTCTGCTCATTATATGAATAATTATTCTATAACCATTACTTTATCTATAAATCCATACAATTTCTAACATCTTTATTTTGTAAAGAAAGTTGGGAAAATATAGATTTATAAATAAGAAGCAATTTTCTTTTCTTTCTCTTCTTTTCTTTCTTTCCTATTAAGCCCCCCTTGTTCTGTTTGCAACACTCGTATATTGTTTTATTATACTGGCGGTTCCCTATATTAGGACACCCGACTTACAGATGACTCCTAGTTAAATACGGACCCCTCTGACCCCTGTGACCTCTGGTGAAGCTCTCTGAATGCTTTGCAATAGTCCCAGACTGCAATAATCAGCTGTAATTAAGCTTTATTGATAATCCTAGGTTCCAATACAGAAAAAAAATTTAAAACTCCAATTGTCACTGGGGCAAAAAAAAATTTGTCTGGAACTGCAATTATAAAATATACAGTTTCGACTTACATACAAATTCATACAAATTCAAAAATGTAAGAACAAACCTATAGAACCTATCCTGTACGTAACCCGGGGACTGCCTGTATTATATAATGTTAAAAGTAATAAAATGTAATTTCAAAAAATTATAAAAGTGTAACAGTTAGGAAAAGCAATTTCTCAAATTCTAGTTAGGTTCACAATTAAGTTTTTTCATAAATTTTTTTAACATCAGTTATAATTTGCCAAAACAACATGTGAACACTATAACAAGGTGTAGTATAATGAAAATTTCTGCAACTGCTCTGTTTCCCAGGCTTTGAGCAAAGAAGTCCTCTTTTCTGCTGCAGCTCTATGTATCTTTGAAGCCAGTAGGTGCGATGGTGACACTGCAGCAGTAAAAAAGAGAACTATTGTGGTGGAAAGGTGAGTATTTTATTTTTTTCTGAAAAAAAGGATAATGGTGTCTGACATACAGTTGGAATTATGCATGGGGGCTAAAGGAAAACAGGCATACATTTAGGATTTAGAGTATATGGGGCGGGGGGGCTAAAGTAAGAATATTAGTAGGAGTAGAGAAAAGGATACATTATAAGGAGGGATCTAGAAAAAAAGGGAGATGGCTACAGAAAAGGGGCTTTATAAATGTCAATAAAAAGGGAAAATTAATAAAGAAAAATCTGATTATGAATAAATGAAAAATGTATTGATTAGAAAAAAATTAAAAATGCAACTGGTAAGAAAAAGTATTTTGACCATTTTCTACAAATGAACTGACCCTGAAGTTTTTTCATCAATTTTTTCATCAATTATAATTATCCAAAACCAGATTTGAAAACTATACATATTTGTGATATAATGCAGGAGGTATATATCAGAGGGCTAGAGTAAGGGGTTATTATGAGTGAGGAGGCTTAAGTTATAAGTGAGTGGTAGAGAAAAAGTGTCATGATAACAAGGGGGCTACAGAAATGAGGACATAATAAGTGGCACGTGTCTAAGAAAAGGGCATTAAGCATGAAGTAAAAAAAGAGGGATATTAAGGAGTGGGGTTAAGTAACAAAATTTCAGCGAATATTAGGAGGTGACCATGGATAACAAATAGTTGTAAGGTCCCCTTGTTTATCATGCTTCATTTTGATGGTATATTTCCTTTAACCACTTCCCACAAAAGAAGTGGTTGCTCCTAACCTGTAAAAACTCATTTTTACATTTTTGTGTAAAAAGCTTTATGGGCTTTTTTTCTGGGCTTATTTTCTGCAACACAAATTACATTTTCTAGTGCCGGTATTTAGGCCAATGGGACAACTGTATGTTTTATGTTTGCACTGGACATTCATGAATTAAATTGTTAACATTTAATACGTCACTGCTTGTAGCGTTAAAAAACGTAATTTTTTAAAGAGATAGTGTTACCAATATCAGTTTTTAGTAAGCTTATAGCTCATTTGGTAATCTGTAATTTGGGTATCTAAAATGTTGATGGATAGAGATGAGCGAGCACTAAAATGCTCGGGTGCTCGTTATTCGAGACGAACTTTTCCAGATGCTCGAGTGCTCGTCTCGAATAACGAGCCCCATTGAAGTCAATGGGAGACCCGAGCATTTTTTAAAAAAAAAAAAGTATAACGTTATTGTAGCCCTAAGAAGGGCTGTTGGGTTCTTGGAGAATCACTCCTGCCTAACAGTAATCTACCTGCACACTAACGCTAACCCTGACCAGCAGCAGCTCTCTCCCTAGCGGCATCCAGACACAGAATGATCCGAGCAGCGCGGGCAGCGGTTAGTCTATCCCAGGGTCACCTGATCTGGCCAGCCAACCACTGCTATCGACGTGTAAGGGTACCACGTCATGCTGGGTGGAGTGCAGAGTCTCCTGGCTTGTGATTGGCTCTGTTTCTGGCCGCCAAAAAGCAAAACGGCGGGAGCTGCCATTTTCTCGAGCGGGCGAAGTATTCGTCCGAGCAACGAGCAGTTTCGAGTACGCTAATGCTCGAATGAGCATCAAGCTCGGACGAGTATGTTCGCTCATCTCTAATTGTAATATATCTTGTTACTTGTATCTCCTGCAATGTACAATATGTCGGAAGTACTATTCGCCCCCTAAAAAACGCATGAACACATCTCAGATGGCTCAAACTCCAGCGACAAGCACATCTCTAGCCTGTCAAAACATTTTTTACAAGTACACGGAGGGGGTATGTCATCCTTTTCAGTCACCGGCATAGAGAAAATAAAAACACTGGTTAGGGGTGGAGACAAGGAACGAAAGCTCCGCAAACGCGAGGCTTTCTGGATCCTGAATCTCATGACAAGGAGTCCTAATGGTTTGAACAATAGAACTGACCTAATGTATCTTTATTAAGCAAGTGTTGTATTAATAACTATAGTTAGATCTATATGTTTATGTTTTTCTATAAATGTGCTAATTATTTTCATTAAGTTGGTTGTTCACAGTGTATGCATGTGCATCGCAACCTTTTCGATGTGTGAACATGGAGCAATTAGTGGAATCTCCATCAGCTGGTATGTGTTTCTCTCTGTGCTTTTAAAAAGTGTTTGACTTACGTGTATTGTTAGGGCCATGATTAAAAACTTAATGAAACAGTTCGAAACGCCTAGGTCATTATGGCTCACTGGACCACGTGTCTTCCTTTCTTTTACTAATGGATTAAATAAATGTTACCAAGATTTGTTATCAGAAAGAAAAACTTTGGAGTGCTGGATTTGTACGTCTTTTGGATCCTTGCTTCATTGTTGCTGGTCGACACAGCTTTTCCTTCCGAGCACCCTCCACCACAACTACGATTCTACCTGCCAGTGTGAACGTGAGTGAGCTGACCAAAACTTTTCTTTCTTATTTTAAAAGAGTCATTTCCAAATGAACCCCACTCATGCTCCCCTGAACCTAATTCTGTGTCTCTCTGGTTACTACTTTGAGGAGATATAACTTGGTGGACTTAGAACTAGGTGATGGGACTTGTTGTTCATTACAATACAAGAAACCTATAATTAATTATTATGTCAGGGTTACAATAATTGGAAAATGTAGGGGAAATACTCTTATACATGGTTATAAGTGATTTTATATAATAAGGCCTAACCAAGTCCTAAATTGGTGGCAATCTTGATGGGTTTGTATATGATAAGTATAATGCTAAATGTTTTCATTCGGAAAATGTCCACAATCTTTCTACATTGTAAACATGAGCAGCCACTGAGCAAATTGCTGTTCCATAGAAATCAATTTTGACAACAGTTAGTTTTTGCATATGAATATGTAAAATGTCTCTAACTTTGCCCAAAAAAATCACATGGGCAATGTGGACTTTGTGATAAACCCTATTAGGCTTTTCTCATATGAATGCTTAATTGCCAAATCTGCTCTTCATAATAATCCATAGTAATCTATAATCCATAATGACCAAATAATTCCTCCTCGTGATTCATTGTTAGTCAAATACTACTATTTGCACTGATTGTAAAGTAGTGTTAAAAATGTATAACAGCAATAGAGTATTGAAGGTTATTAGAAATGATACCACAGGTCTGTGATGCTAGCTGTATATTTCCACATGTGATTTTACCCTTGGATTAATAAAGCAAGATCAAGAAATACTATTCCCTCTTCACTGTGTGCTGGATTTGAAGCTATTTGTTTCACCAAGTCTACTTTCGTAGGGTCAAGCTCCGGACCAGTCCGTGCACCTTAGAGGGATAGACATCGTCCAAGATTTTGGGGTGAGCTGGGCTTGGGGGCTCATTGCCTTCCGACCTGTTTTGCATCGTGTTTTCATTAGAAATGATAACTTTTGAAAAATATTTCAAATTCACTTAGCATTTTTTTGAAGAAATTTTTCAATTTCATGGTTGGCAGTTCTAATGTTACAGACAGTGGAGCAATAAATATGAGCAAAAAGTTTCGTATTTAAAAAATAAGAAATATTAGTCTGATGTTTTAAGGCTAAAATTAGTTTCAAAATTATTCAAGCAACTAAAGAAAAAGTTCAGCATTTTTCTGAAATGGTGTTACTTATGTCCATGGTATTACTTATATCCATGGCGTTACTTAAGTGTTTTTAATTTATAATGGGTTAAGTATAGTACACTGTCACAAATAACTTGTTTGAGTTTTGCTCAGGGGGAGAACACAGTCACCTAGGAGCCCCTGGGCATAGACATGCGTGGCTCCCTTCTGTCAAGATACATTGCATGCAAATGACATTTTTATTAAAATGTTTATTAAAAAAATCTATTTAGATTTAAAATTGTTCTCTACATTCAGTATAGGGATGGAGGTGGTGAAGAGATTAAGAGTAATAGCATTGGTGGTTTTGGGCAATGAAGGGTCAATGGTTCCGGAAAACAATGGCTTAAATAATAAACTTGCCTAACTTTACACTGTAGTCTATGAGAGATATGTTCAAGTGCCCCCCCCCCTTATGCTTGTAAATAATAATAATAATTCCTTTATTTATATAGCACACACAGATTACGCAGCGCTGCACAGAGCTTGCCAAATCAGTCCCTATCCCCAGTGGGGCTCACAATCTAATCAACCTACCAGTATGTTTTGGAGAGCGCTGCAAGGCTGTAACCAGTAAGCCACCCCCTTGAAAGCCACTTAAAAGGCTGTGTGGCATATATGTGTGCCCCTCTTAAGCTGCTTCTGAAAAAACTGCCTAGTTACAAAAAACAAATGGTGAAAAAGGTGGAACCCATATTACATTAATAAATATATAAATTTAAAATGGATAATCATGATTCATTTATTTGAAATAATTAAGGTTTACAAAAGTTATTATGCAAAAAGAAAATTAGAAGTGAACGTAATCAAGATGAGGAGCTACAAACCAAAACAGCAGTGGAGGATAATTAATAGTCATTGAACTTATCAGAGTAATTATTTATTACAAACTCTTATTACAAACTCTTATCATTTTCTGAAAGTGGTAAAATGAATTATAGGAAGTGCAGACATTCTTGTGAAGATTTGCTTTCCCAGACATTTTTTTACCATTCGATCATTTCAAAATAATGGATTATGTTATCCCTGCATTCTAGGGCGCATACAGCTCAGCTGTAGACTTTACTGTATACAGTAGATTGAGAATAATTTAGAAAGCTTTTAGAAAAGGCTTTTCATGACTCTCCATTCTCAGCCCAAGGACATTGGGATAGTTCTTTACTTTGGAACTTTATAGAAACATTCCAAATCTATGACTTTGCTATTTGCTCCCATTATTGTGGTATCTGCTGCCATAAAGCACATGAAGCATCTAAAATACATAGAAAGACAAAAGACATTCAAAACTAAACAAGGTGTGAAAACCCAATAGACACAAAAACCCACAAAGCAGGAAAAAGAAATAAAAACATTTTTAGAAGTTGCACATCATAGATGATGTTAACACAGGAGACCAATGTAATGGACAACCCAGTATTTAAACAGTACAAATAAGTACTATCCACAAGAGCTTACAAAGGGGGTTTATAATAATAATAATAATAATAATAATAATAATAGCTATACTCAAATATAAGCTGACCAGAATATAAGAAAAGGGCCCATAATTTTACTACAAAAAAACTGGGTAAACCTATTTACTTGTGTATGAGCCTAAGGGTGGGAAATACATTATTCGCAGCCTCCCCCCAGTATATAGTTAGCTAGCTCCCTGCCGCCCAGTATACAGCCAGTCCCCAGTATATAGCCAACCCCAGTCTTTAGCCAGCCAGCTAGTCCCTTGTATATAGCCAGCCCCCTGCCCCAGGTATATAGCCAGTCAGTCCTCTGTATATAGCAAGTGAGCCCCTGTATATAGCCAGCCAGTCCCCTTTATATAGCAAGCCAGCCCCCTGTAAATAGCCAGCCAGCCCCTGTATATAGCCAGCCAGCCCCCTGTATATAGCCAGCCATCTCCTGTATATATAGCCAGCCAGTCCACTGTATATAGCCAGTCAGCCCCTGTATATAGCCAGCCAGCCCCCTGTATATAGCCAGCCAGTCCCCTGTATATAGCCATAAACTTATAAACTCAATAAACTTATTGATCTAGTCCAGCTGGCATTAACAGGTCCTGGAGGCGCACAGACTATGCTGTCATCTGCTTGCCGACATCATAGTCTGTGCTCCACTGGCGGGCAGTGATCAAGAAGAGGACCTGCGGGGGAGGGGAGGGGGGTTGTCAGAAAGGTGAGTACAGAGTTTATTTTTTAAAATTCCATATTACAAGTCAATGTTGCTTTTTCAGCAAAAAAGCTCTGCCTATAGTCAAGCATATCTGCATATAGTCAAGCAAATGCAGATGTCCATAAATGGTAAGCAAAAAGAGTTTTCTTATTAATATAGGCCCTGGAGCGCTGAGCCCTTGAGGACCAAACATCAGGGAAGGGGAAGCCATGAAGACCTCATGTGTATGGTTGCTATAAGCAGCTTCCTCAGGGGATAAATATAAACTTATTGAAGGCTGACATATATATCTGCTGGGGGAGAAAAGGGGAGGTTCCTCAAATGTGTGTGGAATTGAGAACTGAGGAAATTGATGTACAAAACTCCTGATAATCAACCCACTAATAAATCTTTAGGGATCAATCAAGTTATGCCACGCCATCCAGTCGCCTCATATGGGTATAATGCATTTCTGCAAATCACAGTGGGGCAGGTGCTGGCTTCAAACACAGATCTAAATATTTATACACTTTTACTATTAATTTTCAGAAAGCTTGTTAGAAAAGGTATGTAGAAGAAGAAAGTAAAGTTAAGTTAAAACTAAAAATATTTTGCTAATTGTAAACATTGATACAGTACCTGAAAAATAGTTCTCCATTTTATTGCTCAGAATATGAATCATTATAAATTTCAGACTTTAATTTAGCAACTCTGCATATACAAATGAATTAATAAAAATTCATTAGCTTTTCCGAGATAAAAAAATGGCAAGGGGAAAATATGTAACCATACAAAAATAGATATGAGAGAATGAGAGAGAGAGAAATGTAAGGAAAAGAGATACATGGAAATTGATTTAGCAAAGGCCAGGTGAGATCATCTACATTTTCATGTTCAATTTGATAAGTTATCAACATTTGACTTAACCTCATTCAGGTGTCAGGTGCTTTTCTTCCTTTTTAATGTACTGTATAATTTTCTGCATTACAATCTAGTACATTTCTAGTAATATTTAATGAGGTGCTAATGCAAAGAGCGATATTACATTCCAAATAAACCAAATAAATTTTGTAGAATGCTAAGAATAATAATCACTGAGGAAGGTATGCTGCTTAAATCTATTCAAAATTTTCAACAGGAGTCCAAAGTAACGCCAACACAGTGGCGTAACTACCACCGTAGCAGCCGTAGCAATTGCTACGGAGCCCGGGAGCTCAGGGGCCCGTGGTGCATGGCCAATTCATAATGTTGGGCTAAACTATGGCACAATAGGGACAGCGGCACCGCTCGTGCGCTCAGATAACCCAAACATAATAGCAGCAAAGCAACCGCCCCCACCACTAACCCGCCCCCCGAATGCGCATGTTGCAAAACCTCTGCGATAATGGCTGCGCAACCCGCACTGCTAACTCTCTGTGTGCTTACACTAACTACAGAAGAGGAGGCGGCTCGTTCCTGCCCCCTCGGCTCCTGGCTTACCAGCCCTACCTTGCTGCCTTCTCTGTGTCTGTGACCCGCCCCCGTCTGCTCAGTCCGATCTGGTCACGAGACTGATGTGATCCCTGACCTGACGTCCAGACAACTGCGATGCCGGGTGAAGCATGGAGGAGCCGGAGGACGAGCTGCCAATGTGGAGAGGAGAGAGACTGAAGACCTCTACAGGTAAGTTTATAGCCTTTATAGGTAGCAGGCATTCTACTTCAAACTCTGATGCCTGCTGTCTATAAGAGACCAGCGCTGGAACCAGTTAGAGGTGAGTATAATTCATATGTATATGCCTGTATCCTTATATGTGATTATATATGTGTGTGGAGATATGTATTTATGTATATACGGAGAGTGCTGGAAGGTAAGTATATATGTTTTGTTTTGTGTATATGTAAAGAGAGGCCGCTGCCGGACCTGTTATTAGTGGAGGGAGGCCGCTGACGGACCTGTTATTAATGGAGGGAGGCCGCTGCTGGACCGGTTATTAGTGGAGGGAGGCCGCTGCCAGACCTGTTATTAGTGGAGCGTTGAGGCGCATGCCAGACCATGTTACTTAGTGGAGGAGAGCCGCTGCGGACATGTTTATGGTAGGGAGCCGCTGCTCGGACATGTATTAGGGAGGGAGGCCGTGCCGGACATGTGACTAGCGCGCAGGGAAGGGCCGCTGCCGGACATGTTATTAGCGGAGGGAGGCCGCTGCCGGACATGTTATTAGCGGAGGGAGGCCGCTGCCGGACATGTTATTAGCGGAGGGAGGCCGCTGCCGGACATGTTATTAGCGGAGGGAGGCCGCTGCCGGACATGTTATTAGCGGAGGGAGGCCGCTGCGACATTTATTAGCGGAGGGAGGCCGCTGGCGGACAGTTATTAGCGGAGGGAGGCCGCTGCCGGACATGTCATAGTGGAGGGAGGCCGCTGCGACTGTTATTACGGAGGGAGGCCCTGCGGACATGTTATTAGCGGAGGGAGGTGTGGGACGGAGATAACGCGTGAGAGGCCGCTGACGGACATGTTATTAGCGGAGGGAGGCCGCTGCGCGACAGTTATAGCGGAGGGAGGCGCTGCCGGACTTATAGCGAGGAGCGCTGCGGACATGTTATTAGCGGAGGGAGGCGCTGCCGGACTGTTATTAGCGGAGGGGGCCGCTGCCGGACATTTTATTAGCGGAGGGAGGCCGCTGACGACATGTTATTTAGCGGAGGGAGGCCGCTGGCGGACATGTTATTAGCGAGGGAGGCCGCTGCCGGACATGTCATTAGCGGAGGGGGGCCGCTGCGGACTGTATTAGCGGAGGGAGGCCGCTACGGACATTGTTATTAGTCGGAGGGAGGCCGCTGCCGGACATGTTATTAGCGGATGGAGGCCGCTGCCGGACATTTATTAGCGAGGGAGGCCCGCTGACATGTTATTAGCGGAGGGAGGCCGCTGACGGACATGTTATTAGCGGAGGGAGGCCGCTGACGGACATGTTATTAGCGGAGGGAGGCCGCTGACGGACATTTTATGTGTTTGGTGCATCATTCCTAACCTTATTGTAAATACTTTATGCTGTATTAAAACATTAAAACAACAATTAAAAAATCATGTATATGTTCAAAATGGCAGGGATGGGAGGAGGTGTTGTGGTTGAGGGGGGGGGGCCCTGCCAAAATTTTGCTATGGGGCCCACTCATTCCTAGTTACGCCACTGTGCCACATTGATCTTAAAGAGAAACTGTCGGGACGATTTGGTGCACTAAATCACCCACAGGTCTTATGTTTCAATGACCATGTTTGAGGTCTCTACGTGGATGCTATTAAAAATATGCTTTATACTTACAGTACCTGTAAATTTAAATCAGTAATTCAGTGCAGTAATTCATGAAGCAAAGCGCATGAAGTTGGATTGTAGAGCACCGTTTTCACTTTTGAGATACATACCATGGCAAGTGTACAGATTTGTTTTCATAGCGGGCATGAGATAAAACGAAAGGTGATTTGGGGACACCAAATCACCTGTCTATAAGACCTATTGGTAGTCCTGACAGGTCCTCTTTAAGGATTTAATAGATGATGCTATTAACTGTCAAATTATTACCATCAGGGAAATTTTTTCCATAAATTTCTAGGGCATCAACAGGACCCAATCACAAATTATCATGAGATAGACCAATGCTTCCTATCCATTTATGTACAGATCATTGACACAACTCAAACTGTTAACTTCATAACAACGGAACACCAATCCTCTAGGTAATCTAGGTAATACTCACAATAAGTAATACAATAAGTAAATCTACTCACAGGCAGGTATCTGCATTATATACCTCATACACCTGCCGGCTACAACTTCCGCAAATGGTACTGTCAACAATCGCGGTAGTTAGCCTGATAGGTGCCATGGTCATAGCCAACTATTTCACCAAAGCGCGGCTATACATGAGTTACATCAGGGGTTGCTGGTTGGTTGCCATAGAACTATTTTTTTTAGTTTTCAGATGGCACTATTTTATATTTTGTGCATCTACTGGGAAGCCGAAAAAAAAAAAACTAAGAGCAGCGGAATTGACAAAAAAAGGCAGTTGAAGCACCATTTTCTAGTTACTTTTCATTACAGCTTTACAATGCAGTTCAGATAACACATCCCCTTTATTCAATACGTCATTATAATCACCTGGATACCAATTTGTCCTGAAGGTACCACGCCTTATACAGCTTGTAAATGAAAAATAAAAGAATTGTGGCTTCTTGAATGTGGGAAGTGAAAAATGGAAACCAAAAAAACTCAATAGAATGCTCTCTGCTGGCTTTTCGTGGCTTGTGTGATAAAATGAAGGCTATGAATGTAATTACATTTTAAAATTGTACATATTTTGCACAACTTTTCTCTCTAAAAGGAATCATATTGAATTATTAGGTGTGTATCCTTAATGATACCAATCAAAAAACTACTCATTTACAAAAAATACCACATGAAGCATGTGAACAGTAAAAAAGAAACAACAAGTTTCTATCATGCAAAAGAAGGAAGCAAAGAACTATGCAAATTTGAAGAGCTATAATTAAAATCAATCTTTTAGCATGCCATTAATACCACATGGCAATTGTTGTGACAAAAAATACTTGAAAAATATATATATTTTTAATTATTTCCCCCAAACTGATTCATTTAATGTCATTCAAATGTAGAAGCTTCTTTATTGCTTTTGAAATACATTACAAGCAATCCCCTCCTTAAGAATAACTAACTTACAGACAACCCCTAGTTACAAAAGGACCTCTGAATGTTGGTAATTTACTGTACTTTAGCCTTGGGCTACAATAAACAGCTATAACAGTCATCAAGGTGTCTGCAGTTAAGATTTATTGTTAATCCTGGTTCTTATGACAACCGGGACCAAACATTTTTGGCTGGGGTTGCAATTATAAAATATACAGTTCTACTTACATACAAATTCAACTTAAGAACAAACCCACAAACCTATCTTGTACGTAACCTGGGATTGCCTGTAATGAAAATAGGAAAAGGCATTCTTATGTCCTACTTATCTGGATGCATCCCGAAAGAAAACATTTTACTTTCTGAAACAACTCCAACTACATCTCCTTCGATCTTGCACATTGGATTTTTTTATATATGCATCCAATATGCTAAAGAGCACTATTTACATTGGAGATGTCAGGCTTCTTCCATTACTGGCCCTCTGACGTAGGGCGACCAAAAAGCATATTGAATTAATTTGATTAGGTTAATTATTAAACTGAAAGCACTTATTTCTCTAAACCTGTGGAACTAGAGAAGAAAAACCCTGCACAGACTGCACAGGAATCAGTGTACACCCAATAAGGACACACAGAGTTATATTTGTGGATTGTATGTAATCTGAAAAGGATCTGTCATAATACACAATAGGGTCCATTACAGGAATGGGGGTCAACTGACCCCCCTTCCAATGGCTTAGCTAAACAGACAATTGGTTCTCCAATGCACACAACTCTCTATTAATATCTTTGGAGTTCTAAAAATAGCAAGTCTGTATGCTTAGCTAATTTTTGTTCCTTCCATAGATTATGGAGATTGGACGTGCATGCCGGTAAACTTTCTATTCAGCCCAGCTGCAGGAAGTGGATCAGACACCAGTTGTTGAGATAAATGCAGGTACAGTGCGGAATCTGATTTAACCATCCATGTATGACAAATCCGTCAATGTTAGAAATAAATATGGGAAAACCTTTAAGTATTTAGTTAAAGGGCTTGTCCGAGAGTTTCAAATCTAGGAGTCGGGCTAGGCAGGCTTTTTAAAACAATAAACGTGTACTTACCTCCTCTGTCGCTCCGATGTTCTTGTGCCGCGTACTCTGTCCTTGCCCCTGTTTTGTTGCTGTGCTGGGAGCTTCTTTGGCCAGCCGGTGGCTGGCCAGCCCACTCATCTCTATCTCTCTCAGGAGCTGGGGTGACTGGCGGAATCCCCAAGCACGCTTCCATGCCCCTGAAAACAAGCACGATCAGGTATCAACGGAGTAGGACACAGGATGGTTAGAAAAGAGAGTTAGAAATTTCAGCAGAGTGTGTATAGACTTGCTAAGTAATGGTTTTTAAAAGCATTTTAAAACTTTGGAGATTAGATATAAGTCGATAGTCCGAGGAAGGTTTAAAATTAAGTAGAGATTAGAGATTGAGACGAGCACTAAAATGCTCGGGTACTCGTTATCGAGACGAACTTTTTCCAGATGCTCGAGTGCGTTCTCGAATAACGAGCCCCATTGAAGTCAATGGAGAACCCGAGCATTTTTTAAATAAAACTGAACAGTAAAAGAACAGTGCAAAAAAAAAATTCCGAATGTTTGCAGATGTTTTACTTGTAAGAACACATTGAAATGAACTATTCTTACTTTGCAGGTGTTCGCGCTTTCTCTCCCGCTAAGTTAGGAGATGTGCACGAACATCTGGAATGTGAAGATTGGGGCACATTTACTTACCCCGGCCATTCGCGATCCAGCGGCGCGTTCTCTGCACAGATGCGGCGGCTGGGATTTAAGATGGTGGTCCTCCCGCCGTCCACAGGTGGCGCTGCACGCCGAAAATATCTTAACCCTGACACCTCCCTGAAGGTGAAGGTGAGCGCTCCCCAAGCGACCCTTTCGTTTTTTAATGCGGCGGTTTTTCCGATCGTCGGGTTTTTCGTTCGGACACACTCCCCACATTTCTGTCGCGCGCTGCCTCCCCGTGCGCCACAACCGATCGCGTGCGCAAAACCCGGGCATCATTACAAGCGGCGCAATCGAAATCGGTACACGTCGGGAAACTCGAATCGGGCCCTTAAGTAATGACCCCCATATTGTCTTCACGTGCTGCACTTAATGCCCTGTCACATGTTTTAAGTTTAACTATTCCCAATGCAGGGTGCCGCGGTCTCCCGATAGTCAAGATACGCCGCACAGCTGCACAAGTGAAGAATAATAAACAAAAAACAGTGAATCAGGACCATTTAATGCAGAACACATTGAAAGAACCCTATTCTTCACATTCCAGATGTTCCGAACCTCTCCTAAATTAGCGGGAGACACGCGCCGAACACCTGGAAAGTGAAGAATAGTTATTTCAATGTGTTCTTCAAGTAAAACATCTCAAACATGAATTTTTGTTTTTCAAAAAAACATACTTTTTATTCCAATTTATTTTATTAATTTACTGCGTCGATCTCGAGCCGGCGAGATACTCGCCGAGTAACGAGCCGGTCCGAGTATGCTAATACTCGACCGAGCAGTATACTCGGACGAGTATCTCGCTCATCTCTAGTAGAGATCAATCTAAGATCCCTGCAGATCTGAGCATTGGTTGGGCCGATATAAGAGGAAGATTAGGGAAACGCTATAACTGTGCCAGCTTGTGTGTATAAGGGTGATTATTTAAAACTGAAATGTGTGGATATAGTGTATTCCAATAGTCAAGCCTTCTAGCTGCCTGCGACTGCTTTCTTCATCTGTAGATTATCATAAATGGTTGGAAAATCCTGAAGACACCAATGTTTTAGAATATATATCCAACCTATGAGCTACTTGCAGTACATACATAATCAGTTTTTACTAGAGAAGCATCATTAAGAAAAAGATCTCACATATGACACTTCTCAGATTGCTGTGTAGGCAATGGGAATATTATTTAGTCTCATCTCATTGATGGGCTGAATTATGTAAGCCCATCATTCTAACATTTGACAATAGAAAATATTTGTTTATGTTGTCTATTGCTAAACTGCTAACATGTTAAACATTCTCTCGAAATTTAGAATCTGGCTAATATAGGTGAATATAATAATTTTGTTATTACAGGAACTATAAATTATAATCTCAATTGTTTGGAAGTCACATAACTTGCCCAAATCTATTAAACTGCTGCGCCGGTTTTTCTGTCTGAAATTGCCACAGAAAAGAAAATGCAAATGACTTTATGAAATGTTTACTCCCGTTTTGAAGTGTAACTTCACAGATGAACGCCGGCAGGGGACATGTGCAACCACGTGCTGCCCCCTCCACCCGGTTGCCTGCCCTCTACAACCCCCTCTAACGCCGAAATGGTAGGAGGTGGCATAGGTGGCTTAAATTCGGCGTAGAAGCGTATAATCCCATATGAACTTCACATGTTTGTACAACAACTATGTCCTGGAGTGATCAAGTCTCCTTTCTGTTATAGTATACAGCTCAAAATGTTTGATGAAAGTAAATGAAAAGGTGTTTCATTGAACGCTAAAGCTCTTTAGACTCAGACCTCAGTACTGATGAGGTTGAAAAGACTGTTAGTAACATTATGTAATATTTGAGATCTTGTCCGTCTTGATAAGTTAGAGGTTGCAATAGAGGTTCAGGAGTATTTTAAATTTGAATTAATGTCAAAATCCACTTAACTGGATTTTGACTGACCCATGTTTCAACTAAGAAACACCTGCATCTTCGGAGAGAGCATAGGCCATGTTTCTTCTCTCCTTTATGGAATAGGTCTTTATTTTATCATGGATTTTTCAGATCAAACATCTCTGAACATATCCACACAGGTTACAATGTTCACAACAAGAAAGTGGAAAATAGTTGGAACAACAGGGTTTCAATGTATAGTTTCGTTAGGAGTATTGTGGCAATGAAAAACATCAGTACTAACATACTTTCTATTTGGGCCCCCCTGTTCCTCTTTGTCACCACCAACTATAAATAATTCATATCCCCCCGCATAATGCTGACCACGCACGTGAGAAGCCTCTAGGGTGTCCCTCCCCCACCCTTCCCTACACGACACTACCTTACAACCCACCTCCCTCCTATTGAAGACGAGATTAGCCCCTCCCCATATTCCCCACCCTGTACGTATAACCCATAAGATGGCCAAATAGGCCTTCCTTGGCCCCTACTCTCCCACTTTGGATACTAGGTAGTCCCCTTTCTGGAAACATTGTTTAATGTTAAGGTATATGTATTCAATTATTACTTTGTGTGCTCTATTGGAAGCATATTTGTCAAGAAATGGTAAATTGCTTCGTTTGTTTGCATACTAAGACTGTAACCCGCCAATGTTTTATGTATTGAGGCTTTGTTTATTGCAATATGAAATAGGAAAAAACAATAAAAGATTTTAAAACAAAAAACTATAAAAAAACTATCCTTTTTGTATTCACCCAACATATTAAGAGAAATAGCTGATTCCATAGTAATATAAATAGCTGTTTTACTGACTGCTACGTGGTATTTTCTTCAAGATGAATTAGCTATAAGTTTTAGCCCTGCAGTGCATAAATCTGTGAGCATAGCTGGAAACGACCAACATTGGCTGACTTTCAAAAGATAAGCTTAGCTTTTTTATCATAGTGTGGTAGACATTGAGTAAGTCAATGACTATCCAAATGCCCATTTCATTATTGTAACTCAATGACAGGTGATATATTGCTTTCATTGTCCAAATTAGTGTACTTCTGAATTTCTTAATATTATACTGTAAGTATGCTAGATGTAAACTTGTTAATTGATTTTCCAGCTACTGAATACTCTGCTCTTGTTATAATGGGTTCTGGAAGCAGTCAAAATGTGAAGAATTGCTAAATAATAAAGCGTTAGAAATGTTCAGCTTAGTACTGTATTGAGTATTCTTTTCAACCTTAAATATCAAAAAACAGTTAATGTGTGAAAATCTTTTATCTTCCTACGTTTAAACATACTGCTTTTATCTTTTAATACTACCAAAGATTTTAGCAAACATGGATTCAATTTCTACTGAGCCAAATCACTGGAAATCATTTTCAAGGTAGTAATTAATGATACAGTAAAAGTTCTAATTATAAGTAGTTTCTCATTTAAAATGCATCAACCACCCATATGAGGCTACATCATTAACTTCAGATAGATGAGGTCCGTATGTGCTGCTTCTGCTGACAGCCGGACATACATTTCTGCATTATGTGGTAGTATTCAGAAGGGCCTGAGAGAAGAACTGTTCTAGTTGCCCTCAGGGGTGTACCCAGCCTCTCCTCTGCCTGAGGCTACATAGAAAGACCCCCCCCCCTCACTCACCTCGAATGGGTCAAGAGTTATATACTGGTGCTAAGTGGTAATATGAATTGGGGAACCAATATATCCATCATAACTAACACCTTTTTATATAATACTTTACTGTATATTTGTTAGATTTCAGCTTACCCTACAACTGACACTCTGAATTGATCCTCCAGAACTATGGAATGCAGGTTCTAATCTTCCACAATTTCACCTGCCACATCAGTGCAGTATATGTTGCTGTCGTGTCCCATCACTTAATAGCTCAAGTACAGATTGCAGTAGTCATGTTGAAGAAAAGAGATGCATGCCATTACAGCAGTAAGCAGTAACCATTGTTATGCATTTATGACCATCAAAACTACTCTCGGGATGCCAATATCTGATTGTGCATAGTTGATTAATAAGAAGACCAAAGCAGTACCTGTAAGACAATGTAAACAGTACAATCAGAAATATAATGTGCTGCTGTAATCCAGATTAATCATAGCACAATCATGGAATGTATGCATGGATTTCTTAAATTGAAAGTCACCACAAAGAAATTGGTTACAGAAGCTTGAAAGGACACCTGTCATCAGGTCTTCACTTGTCCTGTCACCACTACCTGTGGAGCAGCTCACAGGATCCCATCCCATCCTTTATCTAGTATCATTTCAACATTAATCATTATAAAATATCTTTCTTTATTATGTAATGAGGCTGGTCACATGTCAGAGGCAGTGTATGTCACTCCTTCCCCCCTCCCTTCTCATCATGTCTGTGTGTATCTATAGTAAAGCATTGCTAGTGGTGTGTGCTGCTCTGCGGACAGCTGCATATCCTCCAAATACACAGACATTACACCAATTACCACTGACATGTTTCTGCTATAACATGGGCTGCCTGGAGCTGTGTCTCTTTCACAGACAACATACACAACACCCATCACACACAGGCTGCGTGGCGTGGCCACCAGCAGCACATGGAGCAGCTATTACATAGAGCACTGTCCAGTCAAGCACTGGGGGTGTGGCTGTGCCTCCCACTCATGAATAAAGCGGACAGCTTGAATTGCTATGACTCATGGACATTTAACAGGTCATTTGCATACACTTTAGACCTCATTGCTTAGGTTTACAGCAGGTAGAGGGCCAATGAAGGGATAATACAATGCTCCTAATGGCAGTTTATGAAACTATGCTTAGTTTAGGAGTTATTTTGCATGACGGGTTCTCTCTTTAAGGGAACCTGGCGCTGCTTTTTCACAAATACAGCTAGTGGCAGGTTTCCTATAGAGCCCCAGACCCATAACTAACTGACACCCTTCTTTTAGCTAAAATTGTCCCATTTATTCAACTTTTATAATTTTACCTTGGTGTCAACAGTCTATACGAGTCAAGTGGGCATGTCTTGCTTTCTACCCTTGCTATCTCTCTGCATTGCAGCAGTAATCCATGTGACCAGGTTTACATCATCGCCTTAGCCTTCTACATTAGAAACTGTACACCAAGCTATATCTCATGAAATCAGAGCAAATCATATCACATGAAATCACCAGTAGACGTCATGGAGAGAAGTAGAAGTCCAGCAGGTATGATGTGATTTTTTTGAGGCCGCTGACGGACCTGTTATTAGCGGAGGGAGGCCGCTGACGGACATTTTATGTGTTTGGTGCATCATTCCTAACCTTATTGTAAATACTTTAAATGCTGTATTAATACAATTAAAACAACAATTTAAAAAATCATTGTATATGTTCAAAATGGGCAGGGGATGGGAGGAGGTGCTGTGGTTGGGGGGGGGGGGCCCTGCCAAAAGTTTGCTATGGGGCCCACTCATTCCTAGTTACGCCACTGTGCCAACATTGATCTTAAAGAGAAACTGTCGGGACGATTTGGTGCACTAAATCACCCACAGGTCCTTATGTTTCAAATGACCATGTTTGAGGTCTCTACGTGGATGCTATTAAAAATAATGCTTTATACTTACAGTACCTGTAAATTTAAATCAGTAATTCAGTGCAGTAATTCAATGAAGCCAAAGCGCAGTGAAGTTGGATTGTAGAGCACCGTTTTCACTTTTTGAGATACATACCATGGCAAGTGTACAAGATTTTGTTTTCATAGCGGGCACTGAGATAAAAACGAAAGGGTGATTTGGGACACCAAATCACCTGTCTATAAGGACCTATTGGTAGTTCCTGACAGGTCCTCTTTAAGGATTTTAATAGATGATGCTATTAACTGTCAAATTATTACCATCAGGGAAATTTTTCCATAAATTTCTAGGGCATCAACAGGACCCAATCACAAATTAGCTATGAGATAGACCAAAATAGCTTCCTATCCATTTATGTACAGATCATTGACAACTCAAAACTGTTAACTTCATTAACAACGGAACACTCAACTCTCTAGGTAATCTAGGTAATACTCACAATAAGTAATACAATAAGTAAATCTACTCACAGGGCAGGTATCTGCATTATTATACAGCATACACCTGCCTGCTACAACTTCCGCAAATGGTACTGTCAACAATCGCGGTAGTTAGCCTGATAGGTGCCATGTCATAGCCAACTATTTCACCAAAGCAGCGGCTATACATGAGTTACATCAGGGGTTGCTGGTTGGTTGCCATTAGAACTATTTTTTTTAGTTATTCAGATGGCACTATTTTATATTTTGTGCAATCTACTGGGAAGCCGAAAAAAAAAAAACTAAGAAGCAGCGGAATTGACAAAAAAATGCAGTTGAACCATTTTCTAGTTAACTTTTCATTTACAGCTTTAACAATGCAGTTCAGATAACACATCCCCTTTATTCAATACGTCATTATAATCACCTGGATACCAATTTGTCCTGAAGGTACCACGTCCTTATACAGCTTTGTAAATGGAAAAATAAAAGAATTGTGGCTTCTTGAATGTGGGAAGTGAAAAATGGAAACCAAAAAAACTCAATAGAATGCTCTCTGCTGGCTTTTCGTGGCTTGTGTGATAAAATGAAGGCTATGGAATGTAATTACATTTTAAAATTGTACATAATTTTGCACAACTTTTCTCTCTAAAAGGAATCATATTGAATTATTAGGTGTGTATCCTTAAATGATACCAATCAAAAAACTACTCATTTACAAAAAATATCCACATGAAGCATGTGAACAGTAAAAAAGAAACAACAAGTTTCTATCATGCAAAAGAAGGAAAGCAAACGACTATGCAAATTTGAAGAGCTATAATTAAAATCAATCTGTTAGCATGCCATTAATACCACATGGCAATTGTTGTACAAACAAATACTTGAAAAATATATATATTTTTTAATTATTTCCCCTCAAACATGATTCAATTTATATGTCTATCTCAAATGTAGAAGCTTCTTTATTGCTTTTGAAATACATTACAAGCAATCCCCTCCTTAAGAATAACTAACTTACAGACAACCCCTAGTTACAAAAGGACCTCTGAATGTTGGTAATTTACTGTACTTTAGCCTTGGGCTACAATAAACAGCTATAACAGTCATCAAAGGTGTCTGCAGTTAAGATTTATTGTTAATCCTGGTTCTTATGACAACCGGGACCAAACATTTTTGGCTGGGGTTGCAATTATAAAATATACAGTTCCTACTTACATACAAATTCAACTTAAGAACAAACCCACAGAACCTATCTTGTACGTAACCTGGGGATTGCCTGTAATGAAAAATAGGAAAAGGCATTCTTATGATCCTACTTATGCTAGGATGCATCCCGAAAGAAAACATTTTACTTTCTGAAACAACTCCAACTACATCTCCTTCGATGCTTGCACAGTTGGATTTTTTTATATATGCATCCAATATGCTAAAGAGGCACTATATTTACACATTGGAGATGTCAGGCTTCTTTCCATTACTGGCCCTCTGAGCGTAGGGCGACCAAAAAGCATATTGAATTAATTTGATTAGGTTAATTATTAAACTGAAAGCACTTATTTCTCTAAAACTGTGGAACTAGAGAAGAAAAACCCTGCACAGACTGCACAGGAATCAGTGTAGCAACACCAATTAAAGGACACACAGAGTTATATTTGGTGGATTGTATGTAATCTGAAAAGGATCTGTCATAAATACACAAAAGGGTCCCATTACAGGAATGGGGGTCAACTGACCCCCCTTCCAATGGCTTAGCTAAACAGACAATTGGTCTCCAATGCACAACAACTCTCTATTAATATCTATTGGAGTTCTAAAAATAGCAAAGTCTGTATGCTTAGCTAATTTTTGTTCCTTCCATAGATTTAATGGAGATTGGACGTGCATGCCGGTAAACTTTCTATTCAGCCCAGCTGCAGGAAGGTGGATCAGACACCAGTTGTTGAGATAAATGCAGGTACAGTGGCGGAATCTGATTTAACCATGCATGTATGACAAATCCTGTCAATATGTTAGAAACTACAATATGGGAAAACCTTTAAGTATTCAGTTAAAGGGCTTGTCCGAGAGTTTCAAATCAGTAGGAGTCGGGCTGAGGCAGGCTTTTTAAAACAATAAACGTGTACTTACCTCCTCTGTCGCTCCTGATGTTCTGTGCCGCGGTACGTCTGATCCTTGCCCCTGTTTGTTTGCTGTGCTGGGGGAGCTTCTGGCCGGCCGAGGTGGCTGGCCATGCCCACTCATCTCTATCTCTCAGGCGCTGGGATATGGTGACTGGCGGAATCCCCAAGCACAGCTTCCATGCCCCTGAAAACAAGCACGGATCAGGTATCAGACGGGAGTAGGACACAGGATGGGTTAGAAAAGAGAGTAGAAATTTCATGCAGAGTGTGATAGACTTGCCTAAAGTAATGGGTTTTAAAAGCATGTTTAAAACTTTGGAGATTGGATATAAGTCTGATAGTCCGAGGAAGGTTTAAAATTAAGGTAGAGATTAGAGATGAGCGAGCACTAAAATGCTCGGGTACTCGTTATTCGAGACGAACTTTTCCAGATGCTCGAGTGCTCGTCTCGAATAACGAGCCCCATTGAAGTCAATGGGAGACCCGAGCATTTTTTAAATAAAACTGAACAGTAAAAGAACAGTGCAAAAAAAAAATTCAAGATGTTTGCAGATGTGTTTCCTGTAAGAACACATTGAAATGACCTATTCTTTACTTTGCAGGTGTCGCGCGTTTCCTCCCCGCTAGTTAGGAGATGTGCCACGAACATCTGGAATGTGAAGATTGGGGCACATTTACTTACCCCGGCCATTCGCGATCCAGCGGCGCGTTCTCTGCACAGGATTCGGTGCCGGCTGGGATTTAAGATGGTGGTCCTCCGCCGTCCACCAGGTGCGGCTGCAACGCCGAAATATATCTTAACGCCGAAGCACCTCCCATAGAAGGTGAAGGTGAGCGCTCCCCAAGCACCCATTTTCCGTTTTTAATGCGGCGGTTTTTCCGAAGTGGGTTTTTCGTTCGACACGCCCCCCCACGATTTCTGTCGCGCGCATGCCGGCCCTTGCGCCACAATCCGATCGCGTGCGACACAAACCCGGGGCATTCATGTACAAGCGGCGCAATCGAAATATTCGGTAACACGTCGGGAAAACGCGAATCGGGCCCTTTAAAATGACCCCCCAATATTGGATCTGTCCACGTGGTCTGGCACGTGATAATGCTCCATGTGCATCGACTGTTTCTAATGTTTAATCTAGATTCCACATGCGAGGGGTGCCGCGTGGTCTCCCGATAGGTGCAGAGAACGCCGCACGCTGCAAAGTGAGAATAATAAAAACAGAAAACGTGAATCAGGACCATTTAAGGGCAGAACACATGAAAGAACCTATTCTTCACATTCCAGATGTTCCAAACCTCCTAATTAGCGGGAGACACGCCGCCGAACACGCGAAAGTGAAGAATAGTGTTATTTCAAGGGGCTTCAAGAAAACATCGCAAACAGGTGTAATGGGGTGTATTTCAAGTAAAAATACGTATTTTATTCCAAGGGTAGTGTTTATAATTACTGCGGACGATCTCGAGCCGAGCGCAGATACTCGCCGAGTAACGACGGCCGAGTGATGGCGAAGACGCAACCGAGCAGTATACTCGGACGAGTATACTCGCTCATCTCTAGTAGAGATCAATCTAAGATCCCTGGCAGATCGATGAGCATTGGTTGGGCCGAGATAAGAGAGGAGAGTTAGGGAAACGCTATACTGTGCAGAGCTTTGTGTATAAGGGTGATTATTTTAAAACTGAAATTTGTGGATATAGTGTATTCCCAATAAGTCACAGCCTTCCTAGACTGCCTGCGACTGCTTTCTTCATCTTAGATTATCATAAATGGATTGGAAAAATCCTGAAGACAGCCAATGTTTTAGAATATATATACCAACCTATGAGCTATCATTGCAGTACATACATAAATCAGGTTTATACTAGAGAAGCATCATTAAAGAAAAAGAATCTCACATAATGACACTTCTCAGATTGCTGTGTATTGCAATGGGAATAATTATTTTTAGCTCATCTCATTGATGGGCATGAATTTATGTAAGCACACATCATTCTAACATTTGACAATAGAAATATTGTTGCTTTATGTTGCTATTGCTAAACATGCTAAACATGTTAAACATTCTCTCTGAAATTTAGAATCTGGCTAAATATGAGTGTGAATATAATAATTTTTTTATTACAGGAACTATAAATTATAATCTCAAAATTGATTTAGAAGTCACATACATTGGGCCAAATCTATTAAACTGGCTGCGCCGGTTTTCTGTCTGAAATTGCACAGAAAAGAAAATGCAAATGACTTTATGAAATGTTTACTCCAGTTTTGAAGTGTAACTTCACAGATGAACGCCGGCATGGGACATGTGCACCACGTGCTTGCCCCCTCCACCGGCTGCCGTGCCCCTCTAAACCCCCTCTACGCCGAAATGGTATGGAGGTGGCATAGGTGGCTTAAATTCTGGCGTAGAAGCAGGGATAAATCCCATATGAGCTTCACATGTTTGTACAACAATACTACTGTCCTGGAGTGATCAAGTCTCCTTTCTGTTATAGTAATACAGCTAAAAATGTTTGTATGAAAGTAAATGAAAAGGTGTTTCATTGACAGCTAAAGCTCTTTAGACTCAGACCTCAGTACTGATGAAAGGTTGAAAAGACTGTTAGTAAACTTATTGTAATATTTGAGATCTTGTTCCGTCTTGATAAGTTAGAGGTTGCAATAGAGGTTACAGGAGTATTTTAAATTTGAATTAAATGTCAAAATCCACTTAAATGGATTTTGACTGACCCTATGTTTCAACTAAGAAACCACCTGCATTTCGGAGAGAGCATAGGCCATGTTTCTTCTCTTCTCTTTAATGGAATAGGTATTTATTTTATCATGGATTTTTCAGATCAAAACATCTTGAACATATCCACACAGGTTACAATGTTCACAAACAAGAAAGTGGAAAATAGTATGGAACAACAGGGTTTCAATGTATAGTTCGGTAGGAGTATTGTGGCATGAAAAAGCATCAGTACTGAACATACTTTCTACTTTGGGCCCCCCTGTTCTCTTTGTCAACCACCAACTATATAATTCATATCCCCCTGCAGTAATGCTGACCAAGCAGTGAGAAGCCTCTAGGGGTGTCCCTCCCCCCACCCCTTTCCCTACACGCACACTACCTTACAACCCACCCTCCCCTCCTATTTGAAGACGAGATTAGCCCCTCCCCATATTCCCCACCCTGTACAGTATAACCCATAAGATTGGCCAAATAGGCCTTCCTTGGGCCCCTACTCTCCCACTTCTGATACTAGGTAGTCCCCTTTCTGGAAACATTGTTAATGTTAATGGTATATGTATCTAATTATTACTTTGTGTGCTCTATTGGAAGCATATTTGTCAAGTAAATGGTAAATTGCTTCGTTTTGTTTGCATACTAAGACTGTAACCCGCCAATGTTTTATGTATTGAGGCTTGTTTATTGCAATATGAAATAGGAAAAAACAATAAAAAGATTTTAAAAACAAAAAAAACTATAAAAAAACTATCCTTTTGTGTATTCACACCACATATTAAGAGAAATAGCTGATTCCATAGTAATATAAATATAGCTGTTTTACTGACTGCTCGTGGTATTTTCTTCAAGATGAATTATAGCTATAAGTTTTAGCCCTGCAAGTGCATAAAATCTGTGAGCATAGCTGGGAAACGACCAAACATTGGCTGACTTTCAAAAGATAAGCTTAGCTTTTTTATCATAGTGTGGTAGACATTGAGTAAGTCAATGACTATCCCAAATGCCCATTTCATTATTGTTAACTACAATGACAGTGATATATTGCTTTCATTGTCCAAATTAGTGTACTTCTGAATTTCTTAATATTATACTGTAAGTACTGCTAGATGTAGACTTGTAATTGATTTTCCAGCTAATAAGAATACGCTGCTCTTGTTATAATGGGTTCTGGAAAGCAGTCAAAAATGTAAGAATTAGCTAAATAGTAAAGCGTTTAGAATGTTTCAGCTTAAGTACTGTATTGAGTATTCATTATTCAACCTTAAATATCAAACCAGTTAATGTGGAAAATCTGTTATCTTCCTACAGTTTTAAACATATGCTTTTATCTTTTTATACTACCAAAGATTTTAGCAAACATGGATTCAATTTCTACTGAGCCAAATCACTGGAATAATTCATTTTTTCAAGGTAGTAATATCATGATACAGTAAAAGTTCTAATTATAAGTATTTTTCATCATTTAAAAATGCATCAACCACCCATAGGCTACATCATTAACTTCAGATAGATGAGGTCCGTAATGTGCTGCTTCTGCTGACAAGCCAGTGACATACATTTCTGCATTATGTGGGAGATATATCAGAAGGGCCTGAGAGAAGAACTGTTCTAGTTGCCCTCAGGGGTGTACCCAGCCTCTCCTCTGCCTGAGGCGAATCATAGAAAGACCCCCCCCCCATCACCTCCACCTGAATGGTCAAAGAGTTATATACTGTGCTAAGTGGTAATAATGAATTGGGGAACCAATATATCCATCATTAACACCTTTTTATATAATACATTTACTGTATATTTGTTAGATTCTCATCTTACCCTACAAACTGACACCTCTGAATTGATCTCCAGAACTATGGAAATGGCAGGTTCTAATCTTCCACAATTTCACCCTGCCACATCAGTGCAGTAATATGTTGCTGTCGTGTCCCATCACTTAAATAGCTCAAGTACAGATTTGCAGTAGTCCATTGGAAGGAAAAGAGATGCATGCCAGTACAGCAGTAAGCAGTAAACCATTGTTATGCATTTATGACCATCAAAAACTACTCTCAGGGATGGCCAATATCTGATTGTAGCATAGTTGATTAATAAGGAAGACCAAAGCAGTACCTGTAAGACAATGTAACAGTACAATAACAGAAAATATATGTAACTGCTGTAATCCAGATTAATCATATACAATCATTGGATATGTATGCATTGGATTTCTTAAATTGAAAGTCACCACAAAAGAAATTGGTTGCAAGAAGCTTGAAAGGACACCTGTCATCAGGTCTGTGTCACTTGTCCTGTCACCACTACCTGTTGGAGCAGCTCACAAGGATCCCATCCCATCCTTTATCTAGTCATTTCATACATTAATCATTATAAAATAATCTTTTCTTTATTATGTAAATGAGGCTGGTCACATGGTCAGAGGCAGTGATGTCACTCCTGTTCCCCCTCCCCTCTCATCATGTCTGTGTGTAATCTATAGTAAAGCATTGCTAGTGTGTGTGCTGCATCTGCTGACATGCTGCATCCTCCAAATACACAGACATTAACTACACAATTACCTGACATGTTCTGCTATAACATGGCTGCCTGGAGCTGTTGTATCTTTCACAGACACATACACACACACATGCACACACAGGCTGCAGTAGGCGTGGCCACCAGCAAGCACATGGAGCAGCTATTACATAGAGCAGCTGTCAGTCAAGCACTGGGGGTGTGGCTGTGCCTCCCACTCATGAATAAGCTGGACAGCTTGAATATGCTAATGACTCATTGGACATTTAACAGGTCATTTGCATACAGCTTTAGGACCTCATTGCTTAGGTTTACAGGCATGTAGAGGGACAATGAAGGGATAGATACAATGCTCTCTAATGGCAGTTTATGAAACTATGCTTAGTTTAGGGAGTTATTTTGCATGACGGGTTCTCTTTAAGGGAACCTGTCGCTGCATTTTTCACAAATACAGCTAGTGGCAGGTTCCCATAGAGCCCCAGTAACTAACTGACACCCTTCTTTTAGCTAAAAATTGTTCCCATTTATTCAACTTTATAATTTTACCTGGTGTGCAAGCATGTCTATAGCGAGTCAATGTGGGCATGGTCTTCTACCCTTGCTATCTCTGCATGCAGCAGTAATGCCATGTGACCAGGTTTACATCATCGCCTTTAGCCTTCTAACATTAGAAAACTGTACACCAAGCATATATCTCATGAAATCAGAGCAAATCATATCACATGAAATCACAGTAGACGTCATGGAGAGAAGTAGAAGTCCATGCAGGTATGATGTGATTTTTTTATGTGGTCAGATATGTGCATGGGGTACAGTTTGCTAATGTTAAGAGGCTAAAGGACCTGTGATGATGTCACCCTGGTTACATGGAATTAGGCCACACCCTTAGACTTGCTCTAAAGATCTATAAATACCAGGCAAACAATGATTTTGTGGGGATCTGAGGGAAACAATTTTTAGCTAAAATAAGGTACAGATAGTTACGAGGGCTCTATAGGAACTTGCTACTAGCTGTATTTGTTAAAAACGGGGTGTCAGGTTCGCTTTAAAGTATTGGGGCTCCAGACATGCTCATACTCCATACCTGTGTGGAGCCTTTGTATATACTAAATAAGACTAATCATGACCCCTTTACAAGCTTCCTAGCATGTTTGGACATAGGCTGGGGCTATGCAACGACTTTGCACAAATCAATCCTTGCTTTACTAACTGTGTTACCTTTGTCCTTGCTTCACACCACATCACAGACAAACATCAGCAATACTAACTGGAAGAATTCAAAAAACAAACTTAACATTCACAGGGTCTCAGACGACACACTCAGAGTAATTGGTTAAATTAATACAAATTGATGTACAGTCCATGTTTTTTTAAACCATTGTGTTGGAAAATCATAATATTGTTGGTGGATGTCTCGTTATGTCTTTTCACAGTATTTCAGCTTGTCATACGAACAAAGAAATTTAAGAGCTGTCAAAACTGTTTTCTCACTCATTTATTAATATATTCTTAATAAAATCCTCTGTCACTGTGAAAAGAAAGATAAAAGTATAAAATGAATTCTGATTTCTGCCACCTCTGAAATGTTCCTTACCTTCATCCTGTCGTGGTTCATATCGCAACTTGCGCTATATGGCTGTGTCCAGATAGATTCTCGGTATGAGCCTTTGCCAACAATCCCAGTGGCAGAATGACATACAGATGAAACCAGAAGTATACATACACTATATAAAAAGACACAAATGCATGTTGTAACACTTTCTGACATGAAATCAGAATAAACCTTTCCAATTTTAGATCAATTAAGATTAATAAAATTATTTATATTTTCCAAAAGGTAGAATAATTAACAATGATTTTTAAGGCATTTTATTACTTTTTGCTTAATCAAAAGTTTACATACACTTCATTAGTATTTGGTACCAATACTCTTAAACTGTAAGACTTGGGTTAAACCTTTTGGATATCCTTTCACAAGCTTCTCACAACAGTTTGTAGGAATTTTTCAGCTTCACCCATAAATAAATAGGATTGAGCTCAGGGCTTTGTGATGCCCGATCCAACACATTGGGGCAGATTTACTTACCCGGCCCATTCGCGATCCAGCGGCGCGTTCTCTGCACAGGATTCGGGTCCGGCCGGGATTTATGAATGCAGTTCCTCCGCCGTCCAGGTGGCGATGCTGCGCTGAAAATCATAGGAACGCGCCTCAATGCACCACCTCGGACCAGGTGAAGGTGAGCGCTTGTCAAGCGACACATTTTTGGTTATTAAATGCGGCGGTTTTTCCGAATACGTTCGGCCACGCCCACCGATTTCCGTTGCGCGCATGCCGGCGCCGATGCGCCACAATCCGATCGCGTGCGCCAAAAACCCGGGGCAATTCATGTACAATCGGCGCAAATCGGAAATATTTGGGTAACACGTCGGGAAAACGCGAATCGGGCCCTTAGTAAATGACCCCCACTGACTTTGTTATCCTTAGGCCACTTTGTAACCAGTTTCCAGGATGCTTCAGGACACAAATTATATGGCGAATATTTTTTATGTTTTTAGACACACACTATGCCCCAGGTTTGCACTATTCAGATCTAAATTTTCCTTAACGTAATAAACAGTAATGATAGATAGGTGTAACGTAATTTTGAAACTTTTATTATACATTCCCCAGAAGAGGTGAAACATGGTAATCAGTTACTATAAGGTCAAATTTCTTTGAGACAGAAAACATAAAAAATTCAAAATTTCAATACATGAAGAACAACCTGATTGATGACAAGTCTCTTGTGAGTATATCGAATTATAAATGTTAATGAAAGTCTGTGAATCACAAATCCTACAGTTACACTTTATGAATCAATACATACAGTATAGCAGGTTCTGAATTAATAGAGAATTCCATATACTAAAGTCTATTATATTGATGTAGTTTAACACTTTTCAAGACTGGTCCATTAAAACTACCAGGTGTGAAAGTTGGTATGGAGAGGATTCACAAACTGAGCCCTCTCTGTACACGAAGGGAGTCTGGTGTATCATACAGCTGACACCTGCAACTAACTGTAACAATTAGAAAGAGAGAAAAGTCCTGTTCACCGTAACTCTGAGTAATAGTGAGTCTCAATTCACATAGCAGGTGGCGCACGTGTAGCCGCCCAGAGTCTCCAGAGTTTGCGAACCATATATCAAGAAAAAACAAAGGCATCCAGCACTTGATACGCGGCAATGTGAAAAGGCTACTTCTTCTTTATTGGAAATAAAATAATATGCAATCACAACAACTAGATGCTATAAGATCAGTCCGTTTCGACAATGTCCTTCTTACTTATGATCTTGAGTAAGACGAACAATGCCGAAACGCTTTGATCTTATGGCATCTGGTAGTTGCGACTGAAAGTTATTTTTATCTCTAATAAAGAAGAAGCCAATTGGTGCAGAGGAAGCATAACTATAGGGGTAGCAGCCATAGTAGCTGCTATGGGAGTTGCAATGACAGGGGGCCCCATCATCCGACCTGACACACTAAAGAATGGATAATGTGCACCTTTATATACATATTATGCTGCACATTGTGCAGTCTAATATGTATACAACACTGCACATCTTCCACAGTACACACCATGAATCATCAGCTCAGATAAGAAGTTTCAAGTGAGAAGGAGGGGCATCAGAACAACAGGACTAGGAATCTATCATCTCTAATGCCTGCCATCCACTTTACTCATGGCGCAGTACTGTATAAGTGTATAGATGCATATATCAGTGCATAAATGTGTGCGTAAACAAATACGTATATTTTTTAAGGTGGATTGCATAAAGAAGTCTGCTATGGGGCCCTTCCTATCTTAGTTATGCCCCTGGGGTGCAGACAGTTAATCTGTCACAGTTTCAACCATGGAAGCTAGACAGTGCAGTACAATGGCAGCATGGGCTGATGATTGGCACCCTCCTATGATGTCATTGGAAGGTGGCAATAGTTTTCTGTGACAGCTGGGAGCCTGTAAGAGGCAAGAAGCAGTATTTTTACAATATAAAGTTGAATTGCAGTATATTGTAAAATTTATCAGATCATCTAGGGTGCAAGTAACCTTGGGGGCCTGAAGAAATAAAAAAACTAAAATTAAAAAATAAAAGTAAAAAAAAAGTTTTAAAAAATATAAAAAAATCACCCCTCATTTCCTATAACACATATAAAAAATTTAAATAAAATCAAAAACATGTTAGGTGTCCTGTATCCCAGAATGTCTGATCATGACAGCGGCATGCAAGGGGCTTCTACACTATATCGGTCCCCCTGTGGTGCTTACCGGGGGGGCCCCCATCTCTGATGGCAGATCCTGGGTCTGCCGGTCTCCTGGCCCGGACTTACCTTTTACAAGCCTGTTTACCATCTGACTAGGCCGAGCGTGTCCCCGCTCCTAGGGCATGTGCGCCAGCTCTCCTGGACTTAAAAGGCCAGCGTCCTACTCATTGGCGTTGGCCAATCCGGCTCAGCCCTTATAATCCGGCACCTCTCTTCCGTCTTCGCCAGATCTTCAGCGTTTTCCCAGGAACTCCCAAGGTTTCCAGACCTCGCTTCCCGTAGCGGTTCCTGTTGAAGAAAAAGCCCTTCCAGCATTTCCAGATGCTCCTGTGTCTCCATCGTTCCTTTACACTCTTGCTTGCCTACGCTCCCAAGTCACCAACATTCCTCCGTTCCTGTCTGCCTGTGTGGTTTTCCAGCTCCTGCTTGCCTGCCATGAGTTCCAGCTCATCCGTCCAAGCCATTCTCCTGCTGTCACCACAGGCTCGACCGTGGCCTGCTCCTTCTTCTATCCTTGCAGCCTTGGCTGCCACCGCGGGCCAAGTCGCACCCATGGAACGACCTCGTGGCACCCCACAGCAGCAAGACCATCCCGCTTTGTGGTGGGATCTGGTGAAAACCAGGTGCCACTTAGACTCTGGTCCCAGGTGTTGCCTAGTACCATCATCAACCCGTGGTGGTCCAGAGGGTTCACAGATTCTGCATCCGGACCTCTCCTGTGACTAAGTCTCCCGGTTGTCTTGACAGTCTTGAAGGGGTTAAAGTCCCTAGTGCAAAATATGCAACAGGGCACTGAACTAATAGGAAACATTTATAATGCTGATGTCTTTCTATGGTCTAGAGGGTTCTTAGGTTTGGTAGTAACTACTACCTTTGCACCCCCATAGTACACAGGCGCACGGCTTGTAAGTATCACAGAAAGTAATTATAATTCTAGGTTATAACGAGACGTGCACCTGTGTGACATCACATCACCATGGAAAGTCTTTTGTTGACAGGAAGCAAACAATGAAGCTTCTTTATGAATGAGAGCAAGCATCTGTGTCTGCGCTATACAAATAAAATAATTATTATTTTTAAGCAGATATCAAGGACACAGTGAGGAATTCATACAGAAAGTATATTGGAATATTGTATTATATTTTCATGACACAAACAATATCATTTATTTGCTGAAAGTGGAGACCCCTTATAATATTTTTTCTCCACAGTTAGAAATCTTTCTGTAGTGTCCACCATTTGCAAGCTTTGTGAATCAGACTATCCAAGACCTTTTAATTAGTCTAATTTATTGATTGCTCGGCACCTGGGGAATAAAGAATTAATGGGTACAGAAAAGATGAGCTCGAATGAGTGGAGCCTAACAATGGATGCAAAGTGTTCAAGATGGTCTACCAAACAAATGGATAAGGAAGTTACTTCATGACCCAACCAAAATAACTAATACTGGAACTGATAGTTTTGCAGATATCAGAAGAGAAAATAATTGAGTATTATGGCTATAGAGGTATAGAGGACATATTTCTGGTAGAATGTCAAAAATGCTTAAATAGAAGCTAAAGACATCTTTAGTAACATGTTTTATTGAACCTAAGCTATTTTCTGCTAAAACCAGAAGCCAAACCAGGCAAACACTTATAGTGACTGGAAGACAATTAACCATTTATCTTGTTTATTACATTTCTGCTGCCAGAATTCCAGGCCAGGTCTATCGACTGTATTTCCCCATTTTTGTTTGTATTGTGTTGGTTTGGTGTTAAAATGTTTAGAGCAATACTAGAAGCACTTAACTTGGTTCAAAACAAGACACAACTTATTTTTGCCCACCTTTATACCCTGGCATAGAAACAAATGAGTTAGAAATGCCAAGACTCCTCCCCAGTGGCCAAATGTATACTAAAAGGTAGATTTCACTCAAAGTATTGTACCAAATGGCACTCATTACAAACATGTGTTTAAAACATCTGTTTGCTAAAGGTTTGCATAACTCCCCTGCGATAAGGGATCCAGGAGTCTGGGAATGTGATCATTTCATTTGAATCCATTTGTTTTACAAGTAAAGAGCACAAGATTAATGCACAGGCGCACAATGATATTATTTCAAATAGAAAAATATGCAGAAAAAATATAAATACTTTAAAGTTCATCTTCAAAACCAAAACAGGTCAAAAGTTGTATATGTATCACATAATACACTATGTACGTGTAGCAGAAGCAATGTTAACGTAGGAAAACCCAAAAAGAAGATGACTGGCTGGAAGAGACGTGTGTACTTGTCTTCAGTATGAGAAAGACACGGATCTTTTACCCAACCGCAAGCTGTCAGTGGTAAAGAAACAGGTACGTTTGATAATTTCAAATTAGATTGCAAAGTAAAGGACTAGTGATGGCATATATATTAAATTTCGGTAACCACAGCGCTGTGTGAGGACAAACTATAGCATGGTCCAGAGAAGGCAGCCGAAATCGGAATGTCGTATTGAGTGAGTGAAGAAAAACAGTGATAATGATGAGTGGCCGTAAAAAGGGAATAATTAGCGAACAATATCTGGTGTATGTATCAATCATAGACACACGTATATACTTCAGACGTGGCCAGGCAAGCAAGATCCACAGGAGTGGATAGGAATGATGTTTCTGGAATAAGTTAGCTGTACCATGCGTGACAATGAGCATTTTTAACAAAAGAACCTTGAAAAACCAGGTAATTATAACAACTCATGTGATTTCTAACCTGCAAACAGTTTCTCCGTGGTTCAGAGCATTGTGATTTAGCAGTCTCCCGAACAGTGGGGTGTCAATCTGATCCCACTACTCAAGGAGACCGCTGTCTCTGGGGGGACAACTAACCCACTTTCCCTTACCTTCGATCTAATCAATCGAACACCTCCCGTCGAGTCTCGTGGACCTGACAACCGAGTCCTCACCTACCACTCCTAGGACACTGCTCTCTGCTAGAGGTTACAGACCATATTACGGAAATGAGCCTTAAGCAAGAGTCTGTGGGAAGGGGAGCGCGGGTGGGGGGGGGAAGGTGCCCTACTTATGGGGCCAGTGGACCCCAGAAGGGCCACGGGTATTCTCCATTGGGCGCGTCTACATCAAATCCCCCAACTTAAGTTGTTTTATTTTAACCTTTCTTCATTTGGTGAAGAAAAGTGTATGATAGTGTGCCACAGACGTGCAGCTAAATGGGAATTATCATTTTCTAGCTCTGCTTCCAATGAATGAAAGGCTCATACCTCCAATGTGGATGGGTAGATTAGCAGCTTTGAGATCTGAATTGATGTTTAGGACAGAGTTTATTGGCCGAAGTACAGGCATGTGCAGACTTCTTAACTACTGTGTGGATTAGCATTTCCAGCAGGACCATTAGAAAGAGAGGAGAATTGTATCTGTAAACTGTAAAATGATGACGATTACTAAAGACACTGCACTGAGTTCAGTACCTTTGTGAACCGTTTCTAAATAAGGATAAGGACTTCTTACTAAAAGGAAACTGGGAGGTAAAATCAACACAAATTGTGTTTACTTGTTATGAAGGAAGTCACTTACTGCACCCTGGACTCCTACTTCAGACTAAGCAGAGCTTAAAGCAAACGTCACCAGAAGCATTGTTAGTTGGGAATTTCTCACATAGGATTTTAAAAATGCCCGTCAACATCTGTAATGCAGTAGCTCATAATTGTTTATTTACATACCTGGCTCCCTGCCAGCAGCGTGGCAAGTTCCGGGGCGGGGCAACGGCTGCTGGGGTGTCTGTTCTTATGCATTATTCCTCCCTTCACATATCCCCTCTCTCCCCTGCCTGCTCAATGCACATGACAGAACTGGGGAGGCTTGGGACCACCACAGCTGCCTGGCAGGGAGTCTGCTAATGGAATTGAACTGAAAGGATCAGAAAGCTGACAAAGGCATTGGGCATTGGAACCTTCACCAGCTCACATTCCTTGTGACAGGTTCCCTTTAATAAATTGATGAATAATATAATATATTAAAATATATTATTCTTGTACTTGCTCTGCTTTTTTCTCGTTTCATAGCAGCTGCAGAATTAACTGCATGACAGGTCATCTTTATTCTTCAGGTAATATGGGCATAAGTTGGGATGATGAAAATGTTATGCTAGACAACTAAAACGCTATCAACCAGACCACTCTTCCAGTTGTACGCTAATCTCCAATAATAGACCATTTGAAGAAAACAAAAAAATTAATTAATTTCGAGCCAAGTCACCAGTGCAACAAACTAATGCCATCGGGCAAGGATCCTAAGAAATGATTACCCTAAAAAAATCTACATGTATGGTTAAAGCAGCCAAAAAAACTCTTGGCTGTGAACTTGTAGTGGAAGCAAAAATGTTAGCAGATGGCAGAACAACACGCCAACAGCGATCGCGAGCACGAAGTAGTAACAAGTAGAGTTTCACGCTACGTGTTCTGTGTGGGTCTTCATTTATGTCAGTTAATGCACTCCATTGCCATCATGGACAATAAAGAGGGTAATTTATATCGCGCAGTTGAAATAGCTGGATCGGTGGCAGTTGTGTTTCAGTTGTGGTGTGTCTCCGCTCCACAACTTTGACGAGGATTGAAGAGAAAATCCGAAGCAGAAAGAAACAGAGGACAGACATAGGTAAGGAGAATTGGTGAGTTAAATCCGAATTAAGTGAAGCAAGGCACAGTGCTTGAAAGGAATGGTGACTGTTGGTAAAACAAACAGAGAACTGAGAAGCGGTTGGGGCTGGGGATGTCTTGCTGTGACAAAAGGAGGATTGCCCTAAAATGGAACAACCCGAAAAACACGTTCGAAAGATGCAAACAAAAGAGTAACTTGAGAGTCCAAACAAACTGGCATGAACCTCTATATGTTGCTACAGGGGTCACGCAGTTTAGACCAGGGCTACTGCAGAGGGGCTGAGCGGTCTTAGACACTCGTTACATCACAGACGAGTGATTCTATTTCAAACAAATCAAAAGTCTAATTAGATCAGGCCTTTTTATTACCCATTCTAATTGAGACACTGCTGACATCATCAGGACCCAGATAGCCAGATAAGGCTATACCACAACGAGGTGCTCGCCGTACAGATGTTGGCGCCCGGCAGAGGAGGAGTGGGTGAGCGCTGCCCGCCCTCTCCATAGCGATGTACGGTGCACGGCGCCGTATTCGAGGTATGGAACGGTATGTGCGCACATACTGCTCAGCCGGCACCTTGCCGCCCTTGCCAGCCGTGTGAATGAAGCCTAAGTAAGTGGTGGTTTATATGCAGTATGTGTGGCTGAGGAATACGAATTAGAGCGCACCTGTGGTTTGAAACTAACTATGGTGAAATAATTGTTTATATCGTGCCAGGGACAATGTGCAATATTTCTTTTATACTTTATGAAAGCCGGGGTAAGAAACACTCTGCAGTTGGTTATTCGTTGAAATCAGTTTCAGCCTGTAAATTTGTGTATTGATGCTGACTGTCAGGATTCTGGGGAGGTAATCCACTGGACCACTGCGGGAGGTGGTACTAGCCGACACCGCGATCGTCTAAGTGGCACCTGGTCTGTCACCAGAGCGGGTTGGACTTGCTGAGGCAGGGTACCACCAAGTCGTTCCACAGGGCGACTAGCCACATTGGCATCGAGGTTGAGGTACCTTAATGGAAGGCAGTCTGGGTCAGGTCCGCAAAGGGTCAGGGCAGGCGGCAGAGATGCAGGATCAGTCCACTCCGGGGTCAGCAATGGGGGGTCCCAGCACATTGGAAGGGGCACGGGATACCGGAATACAACAACACGGAGGAACACTGGTAACACAGGAACCCAGGAAGCAGGATAATAGCTAGGGAGCTTTCTCTAAGGCCGTGAGACACAAAGATGCAGCAGGTGTGATGGGAGAGGCAGGTGTAAATAGCCTATGGGAAAATGGCAGAAGCCAATTAATAGTGCACTGGCCCTTTAAATTTCTTGAGGCCAGCGCATGCGCCCTAGGACTGGAGACGCACACTGGCACGAGTGGGGCTGGACTCGGGAGCGGGTAGAGGTGAGTGGCGTTGCGCCTGCGGGGATTGAGAGGCACGGGACCACCCGGGCACTAACTACAGCTGCTTAGATCTAATCTCCCTGTACTGTTTGTAGGGCTCTGAGCAGTGAGGCTTAACCCCTTTTGCTGTCTGCCTGGCTATAAAGCTATGAGCACTATTTACTTAAGATGATCTCAAGTGTCAGAAATAGGTCATAAGCTAACCTTGTGGCAAATGTATGGAAATATGAATTGAACTGATGTTATAAATTTTAGAGTAGATATGATATTAAAAATAGTAAGTACAGCCAATGTGAGCAAGATTGTCTTGTAATAAATTGTTAGTTTAGTGTCATTGACTAAAACTGATGAGGTCACAAAAAAGGTGCAGAAGTCCATATTTACAATTTGATGTGCAAGAGGAAGAGATTCCAATTAATAGTCAACAAAGTGATAGTAAAAATGTGCAGGGAGCAGGGTAATGGATTTTAAGCTCAGGTTATACTCTTCCCAAATGACAAATAGGTTTTCGTTTGGTAAAAGCAATTCCTGCTAATAGCTCATTTACTTTTATCTATCTTCCTTAGCTTCCTCACATTTTTATAAAGCTTATATGCAAAACAGTGCAATGAAATTTTCACTGCACTAGATAAATATATTGAGAAAAAAACTTGATGACTTTAGGCTTTGATGCAGGGATTTTGTGCCCCAAAGCCCCAAAGGCGTTGAGGGTTTTGCGCACGCGTGGATTTGGAGCACATCGGCGCCAGACTGTCATGCAACACAAACGGGGGCATGGCCGTTCGGACAACCCGTCTGATCGGACAAACCGTGGGAATTACAAATCATTTTCACAAGACACGCACTCACATACACGGGGAAGAAGATGATGAACTCTGAATTTGGACGCACAATCTTAGTGAATCGCGGCAGCTCCGAACCGCCTCGGACAACGCACAGAGGGATCACATGGGACAGGTAAGTAAATGTGGCCCCATTGTATTTTCACCTGTCCGGGAGGACACAGTCAATGACATCTGCTAGATCCTGCTGGCGGTGTGGTGGATTGCTCCATGGCATCAGTGCTGGGATTGCCCATGGCATCTCTTGCTCTCCACATCCTCCTTTTTCTGCAGCTGGCTTTGTTTCCCAAGATTTAAAGATGTGCCTATGCCAAATGTGCCATGATCAGAAACTAAAAGGGCGGACACTGAACATGAAACAATGTGGCACCTGTTTTAGTGGGGAAGAAGGAGCTACTTGGGGGCTGGTGGGGGCATCATCATTTGGTTCTTCTACACTTTTGATACTTCCGTCTCATGGCCACCTAAGACAACATGTCTAAGTTTAACAATAATGTCTCAAAATGTAGTAGAAGACACCAGACAAAGGGGATCATCCCACTGGGATTTGGTGTATTATCTCAAATTGGCCTACAAGGTATGATAAATTCCTGTGAAGAGCCAAAAAGAAGGGAGGTTCCAGCAAGTCCGGTAAAACATTAAACTTTTTGCCGTGCACATTACCTGATTTTATCATAGATGGAATAAAAGTTAATGTTTTTACCGGAGTCGCTGGAACCTTCCCTTCTTTTGTATCTTCACGGTCACTCACCTGAAGCAACTTAGTGCCTACTTTCCTGCTATGTCCTCAGTGCTTCCAGTCCACACTATCATTTCCATTTGGGGACCGATTTTCTTCATTTGTTTGAATAAATCCCCCAAATGTGATTCTGGACTGAAATCCCCTAATTCTCACAAATAATTGGACCAATAATAAAACTTTCCACAGTCAGAATGAGGCAGATACAAATAGGCGACGTGGCAATAGTGGTCGTGTGCAGAACCTTAAATATTTAGAACATGCATTAAAAAATAGAAATCTTGATTCATGTTTAAATTACTGCTTGTTCCGAGTTTATTGAAAAAAATGCATTAGAATCGAGAACATCATCGATATGTAAAAAAGAAATGGGCATGCTGCCCCCTCACTGTGTCCTCATGGATGAACCCTGCTGGCCCTGGTAGCGATAAGATAACGTGATTGCATAGAGTTGGTGCCATGAACAAAGAAGAATACAAGTAGTGCTCAACCAAGCACCTACAATGTGTTCCACATGATCTAGAAGAAGTACGATTACGCACTGCCAGAATAAATATTCAGTTAAGGATAATTTAGAAATAGGGACAATTAACAACACCATTATTAATCATACATGGATATAATACTATTCAACATCTCCGATGGACCTCTTTATTTAAACACTACTGATCAGTTTCTGACACTGACTTTGGTCACTCACACATTACCAGGCTAATGAGCTCTTACGAGACAATTCAAAGAAGGTGTCTGAAGCTGGAACTTGCTTGGGTAAGGCTGTATGTAATTTTTATGGCGATGTTATGCACTTATGAAATGTTAGAAACTGCTTTCACTTGGTTCCAATATACATTAGAACAAGGGCAGGTGGGCATGCATGGCGACACGTTCTTTGAGATACTAATATACGACTAGAAACCTTTGATTTACATGAGCAGGCAAAGTTTGGCTCTGCTTCGGCCCCACGTCTACCTGTTTGAGGGTACTTTCATAGTACGGGTTGGGGGGTGTGCAGGCTTTTGCAGTACAAAACGTCACAGCCGTTGCATTATTTATACATATACCGTTATTGGAAAAGGGTTGGGTATATTCTTATTATTCTGCAACATGTATGAACATGTATTGCTATGTGTATCAAAATACCGCTGCCTATTATAAATCTTAATATTTATGTTTTTTTAAAAAAGAAAATTTTACTTTACAGTACTGTACATTAAAATGGACTGTATCCTTAAGGTGAGAGCGAAACTAATCAGCATGTGTCCATCCATTGCCCTGCTATCTGACTTGTTCATAATCGTCCAGGGAACCACAACTCACAGCACGCTAGTGGGTGGCCAACACAGGGCCAATTTTCCCACAACAATTCTAGACAGCTCAGGACCCACACTATGGTAGATGCAGGAATCTCTTACACGGTTGTCAAAATTGTAAAAAGTCATTGTTGTCCTAGAACCACTAACAGAAGGTCCCAGAAAACCTGACACTAACTTTATTTCCGTTCAAAAATAAAAAATTCAAAAAAGTGTTTGGTGTAAAAGACGTACCGAATATCGGCGTATAAGACGACCTGGTGTATAAGACCCCCCACTTTCCGTTTTAAAATATAGAGTTTAAGATATACCCGTATCAGACTACCCCTCACCACGCAACAAAACACCGGTAAAAATTAAAAAAAAACAGATGGAATAACATAGTCCTTTTTATTTAAATTCTTATGACAGGCAGGTATAGGCAGTGAAAACTGTCGCCATAAACAAAGGCAACAACAACAACAACCACGTCCATACTGAAATGTCCAACTGACCTAAAGTTTTATTTTTAATTCCAGCATGTACTCCAGAAGCGGAAAATATTCCAAATGCAAGGAAAAGGTGAGGAAAAACGCATGGCCCACTGTGGGGGCTTGGATAACGCTTTCACGGAGCGCCCCAATGACATGCTACTTATCTGGGGTTGGTACATTACGTGAGACCAAATTTATAAAGGTTTTATAATGTTTTCATCATTACAAAATGAAAACCCCTGTACAAAATATTTTGATTTTGGCCAACTTGCGGCGCTAATAACTTTAACTTGGGGAGGGTGGTGGTGTCATTTTTTGCGAAATTGATAATATATATCAGGATATATCATTTTAGCGAACGACCTTTGATCACTTTTATAGATTTTTTATATTTTTCAAATAGCAAAAGTGCCATTTTCGACTTTGGGCGCCATTTCCGTTACGGGGTTAAAGCATTGAAAAACCGTTACATATTCATAGATCGGACACTTTCGGATGCGTCGAACCTAATGTGTTTATGTGTTACGTTTATTTATATTGATGTCAGTTCTAGGGAAAGGGGGGGTGATTTGAAATTTATAGGTTTTATTTATTTAACTTTATTTATACAATTCAGACTCCCTAGGGACTTAACCCTAGGGTGCGGATCGATCTACCAAACTGCCATCTACAGATGGCAATAATGGGGATCCCATCATTACAATGTGCTACAGCACGGTAATGAAGGGGTTAAAACGAAATAGCCCGGGTCTTCGGAAGACCCGAGCGACCATGGAGACGGGATTGCCGCCCGATGACGTCACGGGCGGCGATCCAGGTAAGATGGCGGCGCCCTTGCGCCGCTACTCTTTGAGCGCCGGCACGGGGCGGCAGCCCAGATGTGAAACACCCGCGTCGGTGGCGACAATATGCAGCAAGACTTACCGCTGATGGAGAGGGCTCAGCCCCGTGACCCCTCCATGCACGGGACCCGACCGCCGCCGTGAATACACGGCGGCGGTCGGGATTACCGCGTATAAGACGACCCCAGAGAAGCAGAAGATTTTCTGTCTTCAAAGTCGTCTTATACGCGGAATAACGTATAAAAATATTATAATTATTATAAGTAGTAATTTTCTATATTAAAGGTGTATTGTTGAAATGTATGATGTTGTGCCAGTTTTCTGGTAGGCAGGGAAACTTTAATGATGCCACTATATATACCGAGTGACACACGGTACAACCATAACACACGTTCCATTAGGGGCTATCCAACAAGTTTAGTATTTGCTTAACTTAATGAATGATGTTTTAATCCAATGTAGAAGATGTGGTCCACCAATGCGTTAAAGGGAACCTGTCTCAGGATTTCACAACCTTTTTAAGCTAATTCCATAATGCTTTTAAATTACATACTAGTTCAACCACATAAATAAAAGCTCTTGTCTTCCTGCCAGCAAACGGGGTGGAGTCCATTTGGGAACTTCTATTTCTGAGTGCCAGATACTCACAGCTCTTCAAGCTCTCACAGTTCTCCTCTTCCCCCTTCCTCCTCACCTCCTTACCGTGCCCATGCAAACCGCACATCGGCATGGGGGAGGGGCAAGAGGGAGAGCTCTGAGGAGATAATGATGACTAGTATAAGTATATATTAATTAGTATTAAATTGGTGTGGATCAGTCATTAGGTGAAAATGTGAAATCCTGATGACAGGTTTCCTTTACACTGGTTAACCACCTGCGACCACGACGTTATACTACGTCCCGGGGCTAGATATCTTAGCGCCGGGACCGTAGTATAACGTCCAGTCTGGACCGGCTCACGAACGGAGCGCGGTACCAGAACAGCGGCTGTCAGCTGTCTAGTACAGCTGACAGCCTGCGCTAACACCCGCGATCGGGAGCCGGCTCCGATCGCGGTGTTACCCCTTACACGCCGCGGTCAAGCTGACCGCGTTAAGGGTGTTCTGCTGTGGATCGATCCCCCGTGCCGCTTACCGGGGATCGATCCTCTTCCGGGCAGCTCCGAGGACTGGCATGTGCCCCGAGTGCCCGGTCTCCATGGCAGCCAGATCCCTCCGGTCGACTGCAAACTGTCTGAGCATGGCGCAAGCGTGCTCAGACAGTTATACTACTGCTCTACAAAAAATGGTATTGTAGACAGTGGGTATTGAACTAAAACCAGTGATCAGATGCATACTGGTTAGGTCAAGTATGTATAAGAAAAATGCAAAACACTGTAACACACACATTATATAAATAAAATAATACTAAAATAATAAGCCCCAAATGCACTTCCCATAAAAACTTAATAACAGTATAAAAAACATAAAAACACAAAAAAAACCCCGCATATTGGTATTGCCGCGTCCGAACAATCGCATAAAAAACAAGTTACGGAGCCGCACGGTAAACGCGGAGAAAAAAAACGCAAAAAACGTTCTGAAAAAAGATAATTTTAATAATGACCCTATAAAAAATGCTCTAAAAGTGATTTAAAAAATGTGTATGCACTCAAATAAGCCCACAAAAGACAACTGTTCTCGCAAAAAAAGAACCCCTAACAAGGGCACCAAAAAAAAAAAGTTTGTGCATAAAAAAGATGGGATGCTAAAGAATAAGATTTCTCCAAATTAGTTTTTTAGTCACAATTGAAAAACACACAAACCCCCACATATGGTATTCTGCTGCGCCGACAACTGTATAAAAACGAACGTTAGAGATCGCCGCAAGTGAACCCCGAAAAAACAACCTAAAAAAACTCTCTCTGAAAAAGATGATTTTTATTAATCGCCGCAAACTGGCTCAAAAAAAGTGATTTAAAAAGTACGCAAGTCAAAAAGAACCACTAAAAAGAGCAATCATTCTCGCAAAAATAAGCCCTAAACGAGAGTGGAGGTGAAAAAAAAAAGAACATTGAAAGACAGTGGCTAAAATAACAACACATTTGCCAAATACTTTATGCAATAAAATGGGAAAAAAAAATAATCATAGATGAGGCTTGTATCGGGCGACCCATAGAATAAAAATAAACTTATGGTATGGTGAAACAGCCAAAAAAAAACCCCAAAAAATCTTCCGAAAGTGATGATTTCATTCCACCACCAACAAAGTTAAAAAACCACCATGGCCTATAGATCCCCCAAATTACGTGACCAGAAAAGTGACATCTCATGTGGCAAAAGAATAAGCCCTATAGGTACACAAAAAAAAAGAAAAAAATAGCCTGTACAAGTGACATAGCAAATCTGATGTGGATGGCGCCTCCTTCCCTCTATGCCAGCCGCGCGCGCCTACAGCAGGTTACCACCACATATGGGGATCCGTGTACTCGGGAGAGATGGATACAACTTTGTGGAGCCTTTATTCATTAATCCATTGTAAATGTTTATTCCACCCAAAAAGGGGTGGATTGTGAAAAAATATTACAATTTGGGAGCACCTCCATTTGTGTTACCCCTATAAACACGTAAAGCGTTACAAACTCTTAAAAGTGGTTTTCATACGTTGAGGTGTGTAGTTTCCACAATGGGGTAATTACGAGTCTCACTATTAAGGCCTCTCAGTGACAATTAGAAGGGGAGCGGTCCATCAAACAGGTTTGGTGGATGGTGACAAAAAATGTGAAAAAGGATACCTAAATTCTGGCCTCAGAACATCGAGAAACTATGGTGGAAACTTAAAACCATGCCAACATGAAACAACGTTGGGAATGAAGTTGATTGAATTATGGGGAGCTAGACTATGCTGCCATCAAAAGTAGAGAAGGTAGAACTTGAAAAAAACCAATTTGTGGCCAAGTTTTTCATAACTAAACACAAAAGATTTCACAAATTTTAAACTAATTTGAAGTACAATGTGTCACGAGAAAACAAGCTCAAAATCCCCTGGATATCTCATAGCGTTCCAAAACTATAACCACTTATAGTGACACAGGTCAGATTGTGAAGAATGGGGCCGCGTCCTTAAGGCCAAAAGGAGGCTGCGTCCCGGAAGGGTTTAAAGGGGTATTGTCATGCAATGTATTTTATGACATACTCAAAGGAAATATCATAAATTCTTTATAAGCAGCTAGTGACAGAATATTGGGATGTTGTGCTGCTAAGCGGGTCATCTTTTGACACACAGGTCTGGGCTAGGTAAGGAAGGATCTGTATAGCTTCTGGCTTTTATGGCTTTTATTTATCTTTTAGTGTATGAACAATAACCATTTCACGGGGGTTTGTAGAATGTAGTTTGAGAATTTTCAATGAACTTCATGTATTTTGCACATGATACAAAGGAAGTTTATTAACAATGTAGAAGCATGCAGCCTTTAGTTGTGTATTTTCAGCATTTCATAAAAGCATTATTAATGTTTGAGCAGTTGTTAAGTTAAAGCCTGTATCATATAAAGAATCTAAAAATGGAAGAACATTTACGTGAAGCAGACAGTAAAAGTCAGTAAAGCAGATAATTGGAGCTGTGGGAGAAAACATTACTCAATGTATGTATATTATTTAGGTGAAATGTAAGTACTAAAACTGCACCCATTAATTCATTGTGGTTTACACCATGACATCAACACTTTACTTTATTTACTTTCATAGCAAATTTATAGACAGAACATGCAGTAGTAGAGATCAATGCGACATGTTTAATAAAATGGGATTTTTATATCTACAGCTTAAATATGGAATGCTACACTTTGCCAGAGCATAAAGAGTTATTTAAAAGGGGGTATAAAATAAATGTTCTACAAATGTATCAGTCATCTGGAGAAAAATGCAAATAGTAAATCAAATCCATTGAAAATCATGCATTGCTTAACAAAGTAGCAGTCAGCATGCACCTGGGCTATATGCTAAAAACACTTTTCAGCATATGTAAAACAGTCAGGATACAGATTAAATATGCACAATCATAAACTAATAGCCAATAGATTCATTCTACTTTTATGTGATACAGTATGTTCTATGTGAGTTAAATTGTGTTCCCTTAAAGGGAATTTGTTTTCAGAAAATGACCTACTGTATTGTTTAATTGTTTATGTTTATATATTAAGAGAGATCTAGAATCAAAATCCATCATGATAAACCAGGGACACTTACATATAGATCCAGGCACTTTGACTGTGGTAATCTTCTTAAATTTGTTATCCATGGCCTCCTTCATTCTAAAAAATACATTTTTAAAATTTTGGTAATGAACCAGAAGTGCTATGGGGAGGGGGGGTTGTGCTCGAGCTCCTTGTGCACTGACTTCACAAACTGTTACACTTCCCCCTACTAGTGTGTGAGATTGAGATTACAGTCATAAGAGAGGAGGAAGTGCTGAGAAAGCAGAGGGGACTGAAGACATGCTGTTGTACAGTTTAACAATCTGTAAAACTATACCATGGAGGGGATCTGGCATATTAGCATAATGTTTTAAAATTGATTTTAGAAGTAAGAAGGCCATGTATAACAAAAAGATTACCACAGTCACAGTTCCTGGATCTATCAGTAAGTGATAATGCTTTGTAATGGTTGATTATGATGGTAGATATTCTTTCAATATATTTTAAAGCGTAAACCATCATTTAAGATAATTTTTTATATATATTTAAAATATATATATTTTTTTATATTCTTCACATATATACTTTATGAATTTCATTAAAAAATCTAATTACTTCCTATCAGAGAGATCCTTATTCCAGTCTGTACAGGGTCTATGGGGGTTACATGAGGTCACATCTAATCTCCCTGTGTTTGGTTAAACAGCTCTGAGAAGGGAGGATTAAACCCTTTACTTTCAGCTTGATATTTTAAAATACTGCTCATAGCTGTGTAACAAACAGGAGAGAGAGACTTGTCTTCAAGCTGGTAGACAGGTTTGCTGTAGCAATGTAGAAGTAACATTGTTACCTTGTAGTCTGTTTCTTTACAAACTAAGAATAATTTCTAAATATACTAGAAAAAATTTCACAACACATTCCCCTACACAATATCAAAAATCAACTGAGGATTATTCTTTAAAATCCACTCAATTGGGGGAAACCCAATTGACAATAAACACATATTACCCTTTGAGAAGGTGTCTCAAGCATTAATGTTCCTAGTTCATCATTGTTTCAATAAAGATTTACACACAATTTGTTAATTTGTCCGAACTCTGACTACTGCCTGTTCCTGGAAAATGTATTTGCATATTTCCCAGAATCCCCCCGTGGAGCTGTAATCACTGTCTCCACATGCTTGCAAGGTGATCTCAATTAATTAAGTCTCCATAAGGAGAACTCTTACATCCTGACCCTAGAAAAAAGCCTCTCACTCAGCCAAACTAGTTTCCTACACTGTACTGAAGAGATGTGAAGACATTGAAACAGTGCTGCCTAGAGTTGGGAATTCGGCAATAGATATATCCAACATCTTATTTAATACATCCACTGGACAATACCACTGCTCTTATCCTGCATATTTATGAAGTAAACCAAACAAATACTACAGTTAACTTGCATGTGTGGCAAAGCACTACAGTGCTCATTGTATTTATATGGGCAGTGCCCAATACTATTCCCCTTGTATTACATATATACATACTACGCAACATTACCACTAGTGTAAATCTAGATATATAACACACCACAATACAGTTTGGTTCTAGTGCTATAGCTCGGCAATAAGTGTAATAATTTTTTTAAATTAAAATTTGCAGGCTACGTGCACTGAAAAGTGTAGACGGTCATGCGCATGCTCCTGATATAATAACTTGAAGTTTCCCTGCAGAAATATACAGGTTTCCATAAAGGGGTTAATGGGTAAAAATTAGGGGACCACTTTAAGAAAACTTCAAAAATGCTGACAGCATTTAAATCAAAAATTGAGGGTGTCACTGGCAGCTAGATGAGCTGGACCCGAACTTCTAGTTTGGATCTGCTCAACACTAGTCATGATGGTATCTACATTGGTTGTAAAAGTTCTCATTGAACTTTATTGTACACATATATTTCAGAAAAAAATACAAATATTGGCCCACATTTAATAAAGCCTTTGCGATAGTTGGCACTAAAAAGAACGTAGAGATTGCTTACAGATGTATTTAAGAAGTGTCCACAACACATACTGCACTATGCCCTCCACAACGCACATTTCTGCACATAATGGGGCGTTCTGCAGCATAAAGGGGCATTCGGCCACATTTATCATGCGGTGTGTGACAGAATTGTGTCCCACACAATTCATGAATCTGCAACACCCTGCACAACTACAAATCCTTTCACAATAATGAAATCCATTTCAGGATCTACATGCCTATTGTTTAACCCTCTGATACATTTTTGGAATTACTAAAAATGGGAACCAGGAAAAAAGGATCATATAACAGAACATAAAAAACACAAGTAACCAAAAATATTCTTCATTCTCTATTAAACATTTTTGTTTTCTGCTTCCATATTAACAAAACAGCACAGTTCACCCTTCCAAAAATGTTCCTTTAAATATCTTGGTTGTAACTTACTTCCAGATGACTCCTAGTTACAGGATGATCTCTGTGTAATAGCTATCTGAATAAAGGTGTCTGCAATATAGCTTTATTGTTAATTCTAGTTCTCATGACAACCAGAATTTACCAAACTGTCACTGGACAAAAAAAATTTTGCATGGAAGTACTGTTACAAAATAAAGCTATTCTGACTTTCATCCAAATTCATCTTAAGAATAAACCTGCAGCCCCTGTCCTGTAAGTAACCTGCGTACTAGGATACAACTGTCAATAAAGGCATGTATCCATTTGTAGCCTATTTGCCACCAATGATAATGCCAATGTTGGATTATGGTAAATTTTCAGTTTTTTTCCATTAAAAACATTAAAACATCCTCAGTTACACCACGCACTGTGCGCGAAAGGACCAAACTATGATGATCCTGTAACAGCTATCAGTGTCATCTGTTCGTAGTATGAGATTGAGTATGAGCTGAGAAGGAGCTGATTGTACCTTTGTGCCTTTCTGAATAACTGCAGTTTGGATTGAATAAGTACCACACCTATCTCTTTCCTGCAGCATTAGACCTAGTTCGTAGTTATTTAATCCATTGTGATTGACAGCTTCTACTCACTACTCACTTGCTCCTTGTATCATCCTGATTTCTGAATTTTGGCCCTATCACTATTGGAGCTGGGGTTCTGAAATCACATAAGGGTCCTGCTCACTCTTCCTGGCTATATATTTTACCCCATTTGGCTCAATACTTGCTTATTACTCTGATCTTTGTTTTCCTGGTATCCTGACCTTTGGTTCTTGTTCAAACTACTCCATCATTTTGTGATTCTGTACCTCATTGCCCTCTCTGTTGTGACCTGGCTTTGACAACAATTCTTATCTTCTTGTACTGTTTCTCTTTATCTCCAAGTTTAGCTCTTTGGTGCAGAGATATCATCTTCTTATTGACTAATTACAGCTTAGGGTGGACAATATACTGTCTCTGTCTTTGTATTGAAGCTATTCCCAGACTCTGCATTACAGATCCATGATCCTTTTAGTAGATCCCAAACAAATCAGATCACTATCAGTGGAGTCTCCAGCTTCTCAACTGTTTTATTACTAATAGTAAAAGGCACAAATCAATGCTAAATATGATGGTAAGCTAAGCAATTTGCATTGTAGCACATCAAATGGTTTCAGCTAGGTGAAAATATGTTTGAAATACAACGATTTACCTGGTTAGCAAAAATGTGCAAAACTGTATCATTATTGGCTGAAGGGCACCAGATTCTGTACACAAAGCTTTGCTCTATATTATTTCCTTATGCAAATAACTCATATAAGGATATTTTTATAATACTTATATAAACTATTTTAGAGGAGATTTACACAATATTCATCTTCCCTCTGGTATCTTTACTAAGCAAGCAAAAGAGCAGTCCTCATAGCTAAGGGCAGGCTATAAATATAATACAGTTTTCCTGGGTGAAGTGTAGTCATTTTTTAACCTCACTAATGGTTGTCGTTATTTCCACATTAGAATTTACCGAAGAAGCTGCTATATCCACAAACCTTACTGAATGTCCATTAATACATTTTTCTAATAATTGCATGCGTTGCTATGAGAAAAGAATGCACAGAAGGATAAAACTGTCATCTGCATCAATACACTGCATAGGACATAGTACGTAGCAGTTACTAGAACACCTACAAAATATCTGAAAAACAAAATAATTCAGTCTGGATGACTTTTCTTTAGTAGTGAGATATCCAAATGAAAAGAGGATGTACTGTGTAGAGGTCAAAGCCACAATGTCAAACAAATGAAAAGAAAACACCAGTCTGAAATGGAGTGAACAATCTAAAACTTCACATTTTATTTCATCCAAGTAACATCAATATGAAAAATAGAAGAATGTCTTTAAGACCTTACCTGTGTGTCTTTTAGACCTTTCTTTATAAATGAGCTGATAATAAAAGTTAGAAATCTCCTTTTCCATTTTGATATGTGCTTCTTTGTAGAAAAGACATACTATTTGATTGGTGTATTAAAAATATTCGAGAAAACGGGATGCCATTTATGGATGAGATCTAAGTACTGAAAGGTAATGATTCTCGGGTTTGTTTCCATGTAGGATCTTTCATGATATATTTCCATTACAGAATACCTACTTCTATTCATGGGTGAAGTAGTATCCATGAGACCATTGCAAAAGTCATATTAACATGACACTTTCAGCAGAACATTTCTAAAGACTTGTTTTTTGACAATTGCTGATTATAATGACCACCAGAAGTATGGATCTGCACAGCCCAGTGTGTGTACATGATAAATAACAATGTATTTGGATATTATATCACACACTGGGGGTCATTTACTAAGGGCCGGAATCGCTATTTTCCAACGCTTTTACTAAAAATGACCGTGTTGGCCGAATTGGCCCCGGGTTTTGGCGCACGCAATCGGATTGTGGCGCACCGGTGCCGGCATGCATACGATGGAAATTGGGGGGCGTGGCCGTCGGAAAACCGACAGATTCAGGAAAAACACGGAATTAAAAAGAATGTGTCGCTTGACACACGCTTACCTGCACCAGGAATAGGATAGTGAACTCCGGCAAACCTCGGTGCAGCAGCGACACCTGGTGGACATCGGGCGCACTACCTTAATGAATCGCTGGAAGACCCGAATCCTCGATGGAGAACGCTCCACTGGATCGTGACAGGACCGGGTAAGTAAATCTGCCCCACTGTCTTAATTTTTGAGCAGCTCTCATTTCCGTGCATTCCCTGCAAATCCGCTCTGTGCTGGAATATTGTCACTCAATCCTCTACCTTCCCTCTGCATTTAGACTCTATGGTTATCTAAATCCACTGCAGTTTTTTAAACATCTTGTAGCAGGACAGAATTTAGCAGAAATTTGAGCAGATTAGGAGGAAAGCCAAAGTAAGTAGAAATAAGCACTTTCCTCTGATAATAATTAATGTAAACTATTGATTTGTACAAAACTTAAAAAAGCTTTTGACCATTTATAAGAAATCTATCATCAAATAGTGAGTTGATAAAACAGTGTTACGGGACCTCTGGGCACCGGGATTATGGATCTGTGTTTATAGTGTCAGTACCTGTCCAGCAACTGCGCAACCACAACCAGGCTTGGCACTAGCTGTCAGACTAGGTAGGTGGTGGCGAACTCCCCTTGCAACATCCCTGCGGGCTACGGACCTGCCTAAAGCAGACAAACCGCCCTGATAAGGGCGAACCCACTATTAGGAACCTGACAGTCCCTGAGTGACCCTACAAGATGACAGGAAGACTTACTTCGTCTGGCAGCTGCTGGATGGTGGAGTGGACAGGCAACTGGAATACAGGTATAGACCAGTGTTCACACTGGTGCACAGAAACCAACACAGGACTGAAAAGGTAACCGCAATACAGGAATAAACCAGCATTCACACTGGTGAACAGAATACAAACACAGAACTGAGACAGGGATAAAATAACAGATATAGACAGGTCTTCAGGCAGATAATACACAGGTCAGGTCAAGAGCAAGATCAAGATCAAGCAGATTATATACAGGTCAGGTACAGATACAGACAGACAAACAGAAACAGGTAAAACTGAACTAGATACACAGGGAAGACAAGACTCAAAATAACCAGTAAGGTATGATGGGAATGGGCAGGTATTTAAGGCTGATCCCGGACACGCCCCCAGTACACTGGGGAACTGTCCATCAGGCTAGTAACCCTTGCTGGGCAGGACTAAAATGCAAGGAGCAGGGTGTGGCTCAGTTAATACAAACACAAGCATTAAGCCACAGTTCACATACAAATAAACGTCATCTATTCTGCCAACTGTTGCTGGAACAGTATTTGGGTAAAGGATAAAGGAAGCCATAGTTAAAGGATATAAACACAGATCCATAACCACTCTGCCCAGATGCCCCCATAAGTGATGATGATACATTTCCTTTAAACATCTCTGAGAAGGGTGATTCAGTTTAAATATCTCAGATTTTAGTGTGAGATGGAATTAATTAAATTTGAAATTATTGATACAAAAATATCAGTATAATTTCTTTACTCTATTGCAACCAAATAATATGTAATATTGCACCACATTGGTTACATATTATAGTACTTCTCTTTTAACATATAGTCTATGTAATGTATTGCCAACCCAGAGATATCAGTACAATAAATGAAAAGTAAACCATCTCTACATTCTGCAACTCCTTCACTAAGGGTGACATGATGTACAATTTCCTATACCAATTGGCAAGACAAAGGCCTCAGATCACATTTTGTAACCTCACTAATAGTTACCTTCCTGTCACCAGTTTTACTCTGCTATACTTTGTGATAAATTGTTAAAAAAATACAATTCTAGCCTCCCAATAACTTTTGCAAGTTCATTGAGCTGTTTTGGCAGCAATACTCCTTTCTTTTGCTTTTTTTCTATTTATATTCTTTTCTCAGCAAAAGAACACATCTTACTGAGATGACTTATAAGTTTGAGACCCAGAAGAAATTGGTTCTCTAAAAAGAACACAATTCACACGGAGGCATTCATACTGCTTTTGTATTTCCAAAATCCATGGAATATGTATTATCTGCGAAATTGGCTTTTGACTGGTGATGAGCGGACCTGAACCCGCAATGTTCGGATCCATGCTGAACATCGTAGATTCGGGTCCCCTGAACTCGAACTTAAATCAGAGGTCTGGGTTTTGGTTTGGCACACCACCCGGCATTTAACACCCTCGACTGGTCCTGGCAAAGCCAAAAGGGCATTTTTCCAGAGGTTGTTGCTCCAGAAAAATATCACATTGAAGCAATGATCCCTGGGAAAATGGTGGGGTGCAGGAGCTGCTGGTCATGTAAATGCTCACTGCAGCTTTGCCGACAGCATTTGAAGAGTTACCATCTGCTATCAATGCCAACAATGATTACGGGTATTTACTTGTTCTTTAGCCCCCCGCTTTCTGCCAGGCTGTCCCCCGATGTTGTTGGGCATTTTACCAGCTTTTGGTGCGCTTTGGTGCTGGTTGTTGTCGCTTTTAGGCGGCTGGAGTGGCAGAGCTCTGGACTCACGCGGCCATTCACACTAGCAGCCAAGCCACGCCCCCCTGATTACGGGTATTAATCACCAGGAGTGGGCTCAATGGGTCCGCATGTCTTTTATTTTGTCCAAATATAAAAGGCAAATGTAAGAGTTTGCACATGTCTTACGGTGGTTCAGATTTTGATTATAATGTTTGCTATGTAATGTCTATTTTATAAACACTGAAAATGTAAGATGTGCATAAGGATCAAGCATATAATTTTGTAAAAGATGCAAAGTATTCTGAAGTATCACAACATAAAAAGACAAGGAGCTGCAAATAGCATAAGCACATACTTTATATTTATTAAGAACCTACCTGCCACTTTTTGCATGTCTTTATTTTCCAATGTTTTTTAATGTGTTCTACACTCGCCACAGGTTCGAGATTTTGGCCTGATGCATAGAAATTGTGCTATTGTTAACAAATGAAAACTGTCAGCAAAATGAGACTTTTATAAATTTCACCTAAATGTGAAATGAAATTATTTTTGGATTACTGTTCTGGGAGGATAAGTTCATGTAAAACATATAGATATACAACATATTGCACAATAAAAGATAACTTTATTTTAGTATTTTCATCAGCTCACATTAAAGGAACACTTCAGGCACAGCTGATTAATTGAGTTATACCTTGTGCAGTGCCTGAAGGGAGGAGCAGGACTTTCGGTTCTTGGAATACAATGAAAATAAGTCATGCTCCTCCCTTCAGGCGCTGCACCATGTATAATTCAATTAATTAGGTTTGACTGGAGTGTTCCTTTAAAGAAAATCTAACATCTGATTTCATACATTATGAACCAAACATACCGTGAAAATGCTGTAGCTACACTGATGCAGAAACATATCTTGTTTAATCCCTGACCTGAGTGGTTTTACTGAAAAAACAATTATAGAATTCAGGATAATGGGGGATATTTATCATACGCTGGCGCCTGCAAATTCGCAGCCCGATACATCAAGAGGCTTCTGCCTCTTGATGTATCGGGCTGCCAGCAGAGCAGCGTTTATCCTACGCCAGGCATGGCCTGGCGTAGAAAAAAGCGCAGCCGGCGGCTTTTCACGTATGAAAAGTCGCCAGCAGCAGCGAGTTCGTAGACGCGGGGACATTAACGCCCCGCGCCATCCCACTTCCGCCCGGCCGCGCCCTCCGCTCAGCCGTCCGCGCCCCCCCATCCTTCACGCCCCTTCACGCCCCACTGGCGTTAAGGTGGCGGATTGGGGAAAATAATCGCAAAAGCTAGTAATAAGCTAGCATTTGCGATTATTTCAGGGCATTTTCAAGTTATGTTTGGTTCATAATGCATGAAATCAGATGCTATATATACTTCAACTATAAATTTCAGCTGTTAGAGCAATAGAAAATTTTATTTGGTAAAGTATAGCACAAACCCACAAATTACGTTTATAATCTATTTATCCGATTGCTGGTCATCACACTGCTGAGACCCCAACAGTCATGAAAATGTAGGCCTAAAAATGAGCCAGAAGAGCTTTAGGAGCGTTGTAAGAGACCTTTCCGGGTTCTGGATTCATAGGCTATTACACTCTTACATGCCCACCACTTGATCCACACAGCCTCCTCCTGCCAATGTCACTCCATATCTCCATCCAACTCTCACACCTGCACAATAACTATGTCTAACCGACGGCTTCAGGGTTGCACTGAACATACTTCTGGGCAGGTGCAAGAGGTGGAAGGAAGTATAAAGAGACTTCAGCTGGTGGAGGATGTGTGTATTACCAGTGGGCATGTAAGAAATGCTCTGTCAAACATGGTATAGCCTCTGAAGCCAGACACTGGATGGTCTTTGGTTATGCCCCTCAAAGTAATTCTGACTCATTTGCATTAGAATTTGAATAGTTTTGGGGGAAAGGAGCCCATAAAGAGGGATTTAATTGCACATCCTGGATTATTGAGTGAAGCCGGTTTATCAGCTTTGATGGTAGATTTCTTTTAAGCATATTAGAGCAGAGGCAAAACCTTGACCTTGAATAAATACAGTAATAGTGTTCAGAATTCTAGCATGAAAAAATTGCAATATGACAAGTTAACTCTTTTATTCATACTTTCCTTGAGACTGTTGCTTCTTCAGACTATATAAAATAGACACTCATAATGTAGGCTGTGAGGTCATGAGTGTAAAGAGTCTTGATTGATTGAACAATTTTCCATGTGAAGCTTCTTGACCTGTAGCGTGTGATGCTCAGGCTAAAAACAATACAAACAATACTAAATGAAAGCTTAACTCAAGACTACAAGCTACGCATGGCATTCATGGAGGAATATATGGTAATACACAATATGATATGACCTGATGTGACATGACATGACAAGACATTAAATGGTATGGCACAATATGTTATGTAAGTACATGTCAACATGAGACAAGACATCACACACAAAGACAGACGTGATGACAAGGTTACATAGTAGAAAAAAAAGGTAACAAGTTTTTGCAGTGATCTATAATAGAAGTAAAAACCATTATGTAACAAATACTGGATATGCCAGAAAATTCACTTCCATATAGCATGTTATGAAAATACATGAAAAGGCATTATGAAGTGATATAGATGTTTTATTCGTCTGGGACCATCACTGACTTTAGGTAGGTATAAATGCCTCAGTTACAAAAGTTTTTGTAAAAGTCTTTTATGACCTTATATGGGACATTTAAAGTAAAAACACACAAAAAGATATAAATAAATATTCATAAAAATACAATGACATTTCCCATATAATTAAAAAAAAATCCCACGTTACATTACAAAAAACATTGCCATTTCTACATCAAAATGACCAAAACAAAATAGGGAATTCATTAACAATGTTCATTTTGAGTTAAAACTTTAAGGTAGCATTCAAAAACAAGTTATAGCCCTTAAATCAGCACTTACAAAAAGTAGCTAAAAATGACCGGTCACTAGATCCTTTTCAGGCCACGTCACTAAGGGGTTAACAGGAACTGGTCACCAAGGACCTCGTTTAAACTAAAGAAAGGTTACAGAAGCCCATTACACCTGTGTTCCAAATATGTCTTTCTGCTGTCTCTAAGCATTTGCAATACAATATAATTGTTTGTTTTAACTTACCTGGTTTCCTGACAGAATCCTCTGTTTAGTCCCAGGGGCTGGCTCTGGTTTGGATGCATATAAAAAACAACACATGACTTGTGTTTGCTGCAAACTCCTCAGCTCTCAGCCCACACATTGTGCTCCTTTATAGGAACAGAGCTCACAGCGTGGTGAGCTGACATCAGTGGGGGAGGGAGGGGCTGCACAGGAGCCCCTCCTGGGGCTGAGAGCTGAGGAGTGAGCACCGATGTCAGTCTTAATCTTCCCCTTCTTTTTTTTTTCAAAAACTCACAAAATGCATTAAAAGTCCAGGCACACAAGCCAGCAGGGGATTGGAGTGACTTTGAAACTTTTGAAATAGTCCCAAGTCATGAATCTGGCTTTAAAAGGTGTTGCACTAGCAGTAGTTCTATGTTTACTCAAGATTCATGAAGTGGTAGAAATAGTCCTGTGGTGATAAGATTTAAATCATGAGACTAAAATTTGTCTGCTATTCTTACACAGGCCCCGGCCAGGGCCATATAACACGAGCAGTGATCATTCAGACACCCCCATAAAATTAATGGAGGGGGGAGAAAAGCCTTTCTACATCCTTTCACTAGTTCAACCATAGGTTATGGCCTACTCACTAAAGGTCACAGGTATAAGTCCCCATTTGGATTAATACATCAAAGGAATATGTGGCATAATCTATATTTCAGTTTCTCCAATGTCCTCATTCAACTACAGGCAGTCCCCGGGTTACGTTCAAGTTGAATTTGTATGTAAGTTGAAACTGTATATTTTATAATTGAAGTCCTCCTAGAGGTGGCAGCTATATCACTCATTCTTGGAGGGTGGAGAGCTGTCAGAGCACAGTCCAGTGAGACTTGGTCGGTCCCCTTCCTGAACCTAAGTCAGATCCATTTAGCAAGCAGCCAGGTTCCTGACAAGTACAGTCATGGCCAAACGTTTTGAGAATGATACAAATGTTAATTTTTACAGTCTACTGCATCAGGTTTTATAAAGGCAATTTGCATATACTCCAGAATGTTATAAAGAGTGATCATCTTAACAGTAATTAATTGCAAAGTCAATATTTGCCTAGAAAATGAAGTTTTTTCCACCAAAACACATTTTAACTTTATTGCAGGCCTGCCTTAAAAGGAGCAGCTAACATCGTTTCAGTGATTGCTCCATTAACACATCAATCTGTTATGATTAAGTAAGAATCACACCAATGGACACTTTAAAAGAAGGCTGGTGCTTGGCATCATTGTTTCTCTTCTGTTAACCATGGTTATCTCTAAAGAAACACGTGCAGACAAAACTGGCCTAACAGGAAAGAGTATCGCAGCTAGAAAGATTGCACCTCAGACAACAATCTATCGCATCATCAAGGAATTCAAGGAGAAAGATTCCATTGTTGCTAAAAAGGCTCCAGGGCACCCAAGAAGGACCAGCAAGCACCTGGACCATCTCTTAAAAGTGCTTCAGCTTCGGGATCGGGCTACCAGCAGTGCAGAGCTTGCTCAGGAATGGCATCAGGCAGGTGTGAGTGCATCTGCACGCACTGTGAGGCGGAGACTCTTGGAGCAAGGCCTTCCCAAGGAGGGAAGCAAAGAAGCCACTTCTCTCCAGAAAAAACATCAGGGACAGACTGATATTCTGCAAAAGGTACAGGGAGTGGACTGCTGAGGACTGGGTAAAGTCATTGTTTGGAACATCTGGAAAACAGCTTGTTTGGAGAAGACAAGGTGAGCGATAGCACCAGTCTTGTCTCATGCCAACTGTAAAGCATCCTGCAACCATTATGTGTGGGGATGCTTCTCAGCCAAGGGAATCAGCTCTCTCACAGTCTTGCCTAAAAACACATCCATGAATAAAGAATGGTACCAGAATGTCCTCCAAGAGCAACTTCTCCCAACCGTCCAAAAGCAGTTTGGTGATCAACAATGCCTTTTCCAGCATGATGGAGCACCTTGTCATAACGCAAAGGTGATAACTAAACATAGAGATTTTGGTTCCATGGCCTGGAAACTCCCCAGATCTTTACCCCATGGAGAACTTGTGGTCAATCATCAAGAGACAGGTGGACAAACAAAAACCAACAAATTGTGACAAAATGCAAGCATTGATTGTGCAAGAATGGACAGCTATCCAAAAGTTGATTGAGAGATGTCAGGGAGAATTGCAGAGGTCCTGAAGAAGAAGGGTCAACACTGCAAATATTGACTTGCTGCATTAACTCGTTCTAACTGTCAATAAAAGCTTTTATCACTCATAATATGATTGCACTTGTATTTCTGTATGTGATAAAAACATCTAACAAACACACATAAAAACCAGAGCGCAACAGATGATGTGAAAATATAATATAATATAATTTGTGTTATTCTAAAAACTTTTGGCCATGACTGTACTGTGCAACAGTAAATAGTCCCAAAAAACCTCAATGCAAGTTTCATGAGACTTTTTTTTTACTCCAAACAAGCCCAGGAAAATCAATAATAATTAAACCCCCTCGTTTCATATGTCTTTTTTTTTTAATTGGTGTTATTTTTAGCTGACTTTGTTCTATTTTTTGCTCACATGCAATGAACTGGTTTCCATAGTAGTCAATTTGTCCACAAAAAAACAGATGACATTTGTGTGCAGACTTTTTTCTCAGATGCTGCTGGGTAACCTGGTGTTCTACCATCTAATCGTTGCAAACCATCATCAAATGACTTACGAATGCTAAAAAAAATGTGGATACAAAATGGAAAACCAGGATAACACATGGATTACTGATAGATGCAATTTTTGTGGAATGGACACGGTCTGACTAGAGAAAGATCCCTAAATGCAATGATGACAACATACAATGCATTGATTTTAATGGGAACTAAGCTGCAAAACTCAGGAACTGCTACACCGCAGGACTGGATTTACCTGGTTCTGGCTCCATCAACTATGTAGTTACAGCATCACAAATCCTGTTAAAAGTTTGTTGTGGTGCTGGGTTTCAGACCCCCCTACTAAAGAGACTAAATAAAAATCTATGACAGTTGGGGACTACAACAGTTTTCTGCTTCAATATCTACCAAAGTACATCGGTTAGGTTAGTCTTGATCTCCTCCTTGTATTGCCCTTTTTTTTACAAAAATAATGAGCAATGGTGCAATAATGGTGCAATATGGTAAATAGGTCCCAATTTTTGTTGGCCCTAAAAAGTCAGACAGACATTAACATTATGATGTCTTTGCATCTGTAGAATATGCACCAAAATGCCTAGCTAAAACAGCAAGAAACTCACCAGAATTCCCCTACTGTTCATCTAGGATGTTTCCACATACTAAGATATATTTGTTTGCAATGAGAGGCTTTATCTTCAGATTTCTGAGAAGGTTCTCAGGTTTTTGGAGTAGAACACTAAGCTACAAACACTAAAGCACATACCCATTAATTACAGTGCCGAAATAAGTAATGTGGTCCAAATTACCGCTGATATGGGTAGGGGGTTACTCCAACAGAAAGTAGCAAATCCAGTCAGACCTTTGGGGCTATATGCCATATCTATTGTATGCACACGATTATTGTGTAATGGAAATTCTACTTACGCATTACAAAAAACCTGATGTGCCCTTTTTATGTTTCAAAACAGAATATGTTTTAAGAATATCAAGACAATTATATTTTAGATTCAGTCCTTACCACTCACATAAAAGCTTTGCTGTGGAAATGTCAAACTATATTAGTTTCATTAGAATTTGACATTTAAAAAAAAACATGATGGGATATTTAGTTATGCAGTTAAGTATATATTCAGATGCTTAAAGTAAAATTTTTAAGGATTTCTTAACAAAACTGTGATATTTATTCTGCGTTAGACACACATTAGAAAACAGTTACAGTTATTATAGTAATTAGAAAAGACCCAAAATTCCATAAGGCCATATAATGGCATCCGTTTTTTTAACATTATATTCTAAAAATCTTGCCATATTCCACCAACTGAACTATTTTGTAGTTCCGATATTTTTCTTTATAATTATTACTTCAATGAGTCACAGCGTACCATATATACTCGAGTATAAGCCGACCCAAGTATAAGCCGAGGTACCTAATTTTAACGAAAACCTATTGACTTGAGTATAAGCTGAGGTTGGGAAATGCATTGGTCACCGCCTCCCTATATATAGCCTGCCAGCCCCTGTAGTATATAGCCTAGCTGCTCCCCTGTATATAGCCTGCCAGACCCTGTAGTAGATAGGCTGCCAGCCTCCTGTATTATATAGCCAGCCCCTGTAGTATATAGCCTGCCAGCCCCTGTATTATATAGCCAGCCCTTGTAGTATATAGCCTGCCAGCCTCTGTAGTATATAGCCTGCCTGCCCCCTGTAAATAGCCTTCCAGCCCCTGTAGTATATACCCTTTCTGCCCACCTAGTATATATCCTGCCAGCCCCAAGTAAGAGCCGAAGGAGAGAAGAAGGACGCGAAGAGGACCCGAAGCACCCAAAGAGGCACCAGACCATAGGAAGCAGAAGCGGAACTACGGGGGGCCTTGGAAAAGTAAGTACAGTGTTTTATAATTGACTTGAGTATAAGCTGAGAGGCTTATACTCAACTATATACAGTAATATAGTAATCATAATATATGTAGCATGTCATAGGTTTTCTCATTTACTTTGTGTAGTGCTGGTCCTAAGCTTTTTGATTCCACAGGAAATAGTGTAAACATCTGCTAGATGTGGGGCCCACACCTACACATTCTTGAAAGAAGGTAGTGGAGCTGTTATGGTGCCAAATAGGTTAACACTTTCTAGTTCATGTTTCTTTTATGACCCAGCATGGTGGCAAATCAATTTTGAAGTTAGATGTAAATTCTTACTTAATGTCATGGGGGGATTTATCAGGACTTCTACCCCACAAGAATGACGTGGAAGCCCTGAAATAACTGCAAATACGAGCGTATGGTTAGCGCTCGTGATTGATTTTCCCTTTCCGCCGCCTTCACGCTAAATGTAATCTGCCATGGGACGTTCATGTCCACATGCTGGTGTACTCGCTGCAGCCGGCTACTTTTTATACATGAGGCCTAAGCCTCTTGTTGTATCCGGCTGCTCCATAGGGGAGGGAGGGCTAACATACACCGGTGCAGAATTGCTGGCGTATGATAAATACCTCCAATGAAGTCAAGCTCCACCTGCCTCTGAATACCCCCTGTGCTGTGTCCAGGGACATCAATAACCATCTCTCCTGTAGATGGATGATATGAATGGTGGAGTTTTGAGGCAGAGAGAACTGGAACTCTCTGCATCCATGACTTCATATAACCAATTTAGATCTCACTTCAAACTTGATTTCTGGATGATCCCACCACACTGGATAATGAAAGGGACATAACATCTGGAAGGTGATAATCTGCTTCACGACAGTTTATGCTGGCGGGTTCCCTTTAAATGTAATTGTTGGTATTATGCAAAGTTATACATTATTTGCATTCTTTCTGTAACAAAATAGAAATATTTTATGAACAGTCATATTCAGTAAGAGTCTCCCTTTAGCCTGCACAATAATAACACTTTGTATTTTACAAAGGGCAGGGTTGGACAATCATGTAATACGGGACATGTATGAGAAGGTTATAAAGTAGATATGATATACTGAGTAGGGTTAATTGTGGCTAATAGCTACATTAATAGTCACGAGGGCGAAACATGCTCGTAAACACGACGCTTGAATCTTCGTTAATTCATCGAGCATTCAGGGGACTAACTCGAAACTGGCGCGTATGGCTCGAAGCCTACGAAGCACTTCGCCCGCTTGCGAGGAAAAGGCAAGCTCACGCCGCTCCCAGCTCTACCCCGCCCGTTTGCTTTTTTGCCGCCAGAAAAGAGCCCAATCACCAAGCCAGCGAGCTGTCTGCACTCGACCCAGCATACGTTGAACGTGTACCCTTACAACGTCGATACATTGGTTGGGCTGGCCAGAATGTCAGTGTGACCCTGGGATAGACTAGCCGCTGCCGCCGCTGTCGGGCCTGGATCATAGTCTTGTGGCTGGTGTTCTTGGCTGGATGTCCGCTAAGGGAGAGACAGAGCTGCTGTGGTCAGGGAAACGCGTAGGGTGTTCTATTAGCTTACTGTTAGGCAGGAGTGATTCTCCAAGAACCCAACAGCCCTTCTATAGGCTACAATAACGTTTATCTTTTTTTTTTTATTTTCCAGCTAGTACCATATTGTGAGGAATTTCCAGGGGGACTTGCTACCGTTGTGTTTTAGCTCTTAGTGACCACAATATCCACCTCAACACACCAAATGGTGGGAAAAATTTATTGGGAGGGGGTTTTGGTTTCATATTCAGGCATAGGCACGTCTCATTTCCCCTTTTTATTTTACGTTATTTTTTAATAACCGTGTCATCTCAATCATAGTAGTGTGTTTCATACTTGGCTAGAAATCTCCATAGGAGAATCCAAACGGCTACTTACGCCTACAGTAGCGTTATATATTTTTTCTGGTTTGATCTGCGTGGATGTTGTTACTTGCTGCAGTGCATCTACTACTGCAAAATTTGTGAGCATTTGTATGATGAGAGCTGGCACTACCGTCTGTGTTTTTGCGCTTACTGACGCACATATCCATTGCAAAGACCGAGAGGTGGGATGAAAATTTGTATTGGGGTTGGATTTCAATTGGCACAGTCTGCCATTTCCCTTTGTTATTTTACGTTTATGTTTGTCTAATAACTCAGCGCGTCATCCTCAGGTCATGAGTAGTAGTGTGCTTTCATACTTGGCTAGAAGAAATGCCAATGGGGAATTTCAAAACGGCTTACTTACGCCTAGTCAGTAGGCGTTATTTAGATATTTTGTGAATAGTTGCTTGTTTGATCTGCTGTGTGGGTACCTCTGCAGTGCATCTACTAGCAAATGTGAGCAATTTGTAGTGGTGGACTTGCGACCAGCTGTGTTTTTTGCGCTTAGTGACGCCACATATCCATTGCAAAGACCGAAGTGCTGGGAACAATTTAGGGTTAGGGTTGGATTTCAATAGGCACCGTCTGCCATTATTTCCTCTTTTTCTTTTTACGTTTATTATTTTGTTTAATAACTCCGTCATCTCATCTGGCATCGTAGTAGTGTGCTTTCATTTAACTTGGACTGAAAAATAGCCATAGCACAATCGGATAGCATCGTTGGGTTTTAAAAAAACTAAAAAACACACAAAAAAAAAACAAAAAAAACACAAAACAAAATAAAGTTAAAAAAAATTAAGTTATAAACTCTCATTTTTCACATGTTTTAACCCGAGGGCTAGGGGTAGAGGAAGGGCGGGGACGCGTTGGGGTCCACTACTAGGCAGGGTCAAGGCAGCGTGGTCCTGGCGGGGTGAGACACCACGTTCTTGTGAGGGGAGCAGGGGAACGCCGCAGAGCTACACTCCTAGGTTTCGGTCTGAGTTACTCTACCCGGAACTCTTGATAGTAGCACTGTTGAGTGCAGAACCAATGCCTAACGTACATGTCAGGGATTGCTCGACAATCCCGCTTCTCGAGCAATTGTGTCCACCACCAGTGCGTCTTCCACCCAGTCCACCCTTGGCACCGAGAAATCAGCATACTCGTCCCACCTCCTCCAAAGCTCCTAGCCACCTCACCTCCTCCGCCTCAGTCTTGCCCCCTCGCCAGGAAATTTCGCCATTCTATGACCGGCATACTTCTGAGAACGGCTGTTTTACCTGGACCCTTTCCAGCACCCACCCAAATCCACTTGGCGGATGCTGCGAGCGAATTTTTCCGATGCCCCAGGTTTCCACCAGTCGCAGTACTGTGGGTTCATGCATACCTGATCTTACGTATGGAATATGAAGTGTCTCTCAACTAAGAGGTGTCCGCGATGGGAGAGCATCGGTTGTCAGACAGTGGGGAAATTGTTGTCAGCACGGAAAGTACCGGGGGAGGGGGGAGATGAGACGAGATCGGAGGATGATGAGGTTACAGACACAAGCTGGGGTGTGAAGGGCCGGGTGACACAGTGCTTCTGAACAGAGGAGAGTCCTCGACCAGAACAGGTTGGAAGAGGCAGTGGTGGGCCAGTCGGAGGCAGGGCCAGAGCTGGTGCATCAGTCGCAAATGTGTCAACTAGTGAAAGCTCCCGTGGCGAGGGCTCTTGCGCGAGGGCTAGATTTTCAGAAGTCTGGAGGTTACTTAAGGGAACACTGGATGACTCGACGGACTTTGGTGTTAGAACATTTGCCAAACCAGGGCTCAGCAGGGGTTCCACCACTACTACTACTACCACCGCTATGCGCAGGCATATGAAATAAGTCCACCATCTCCCACCCACTTCAGTGGCACAAGCACCCGTTCACATCTGGCCGTTGCACCCCACTGCTCTCCTCTCCCCTGTGTCAGCTGATAGTCAGCCCCTTGCCCAGGACCGTGCCACAAAAAACCCATCGTCGCCTCCACGATCCTCCACAGCATCCACCAGCGTTTCAGCTCTCCACACCCCACGCTGGAGGCGGAACGCAAATATAGTGCAACCACCCGCCCACGCCCAAGCCCTTATGTCCACATCTCCGATTGCTTAGCCTGGAGATGCTGCCCTAAGGCTAGTAGAGACAGAGGCCTTTCGCAACCTCATGGCGGCGGCCGCCCCTCGGTATTCCGGTCCCCAGCCGCCCTACTTTTCCCGATGTGCCGTCCCAGCCCTGCACCAGCACGTGTCAGACAACATCATCCGTTCCCTGACCAACGCCGTTTCTGACAGGGTCCAACCTGACCACGGACCCGTACGTGGACGTGGCTTGCTAGCGGGCAGGGCCACCTATATATCGCTGACTGGCAACATCGGTGTTAACCTTGGTGGTAGGCTGATCCCGGAGTATGACCTCGGGGCTGGTCATATGACTGCCCGAAGCCCGAGATTGCAGCGGCTACCGCGGTCCAGGTGTTTCCAGGGCCTACTATCCGCCTCTCTCCCCACCACTTGCCTTCCCTCCCACCTCCTACCTCATCCGAATTAACATGCCCGTGCATGGCGACTATCAGTCGGAGTCGTTCTACTTCGGCACAGCACAGGCCCGTCGCTAAGCGATCAGCAGGCGGTTGCTCAACACTGTACCCTAGCGGATAAACAGCACACCGCGGCCCCAAGAGCAGATAGATATAGACAGGGCATCCACGCGCGCAGAACTTATCTTGGCTGGCACCCTGAACAACTGAAGCAGGCATGGTTGTGTGTGCCAACCCGTAACCCGGTGGCGGCTTCTCTGCCAAACTCGATAACGGCTAGGACTGGAACATGGTGCCCATGCCTGCCGCCGTTGTGGGAAACTGGTCAGTCTCAAGGCAGTTGCCGTAAGCATACCGCCAATCTTCGTTGCAGACATTGACGACACGAAGGGCATGATTCGAGGCCATCCAGAAGGCAGCGGAATCGAGCGACGAAAGCGTACTTCAAAATACGGCCATTCCCCTTCTCCACTTTCCGCACACCTCAACACAAGTCGCCGAACTCCTTCCCACGACTGCCGCCCGCTCAGCCAATCTGCCCCTCGCTCACGACTGTTGTGGCGACGGCCCACGAGGTGAATTCAACACTGACCATGTTATCCAGAGTTTTACACAGCAGCGCCGAGCAATTGTAGGACTGCCAGATGTACAACTTCCCAAACTTGTACGCAGTCGTCAGCTGCCGTGCAAGTCTACATGAGTGAGTGGCACGAGGATGTTGATATGCTGTCACGGTCTGCTGACGGTAACTTTGAGGACGATCAACAGGATGTTAGTGGCGATGCCGCGGCCACCTCATCAGACTCACAATCGCGCTGACCGTTGCTATGTTTGAAAACTCTTGATCAGCATGAAAGATCGTGACAGCCTTTGCGCTCGTCACAACGAGACGGGGGGATAGAGAAGTAGTCTCCCTTGTTGATAGCCAAGAGGCATCCCTTAGGTCTGTTTCTCAGCGCTCATATGGAGGATGGTGGAAGGTGGAGAGTGAGAGGAAGGGGGGAGAAGAGAGCGGAGAATGTGTGGGCGAGCCACAGAGAGACCATTGTTGAGTACCTTCACTGTTCAAGTCGTATGTCTGGGCAGAGAGTAGATGTGGAGGTGGAGGACGTTGGAGGAGACGGAGGAGACAATGGAGCAGGTCCAAGATGAGCGGGGAGTGAAGTGATCTTATGTTCATTGGTACTGATGGCATGGGCAGATTTCAGTTGCTAGGCTGCCCTATCCCGGAACCTCGCGTTCAAAGAATTTATTCCAAGCACCGATTACTGGTAGTTGTTCACTTCCTGGGACCCACGGTACAAGCAAATCTTTCCACTCTCATCCGCGAGAAAGCAGTGTGAGAATGCCATTAGGAATACCAGTCAGTCCCTGTTCACAAGATGTCAAACAGTATTCACCTTTGACAGAGCTGCGGCAATGCGTAGCTTATGCGGGACAGTCAGCAAGGAGAGTGAGGTCCCGAGCGAGTATACAGACTTGTCCAGACACTGGCAAGGGTCGCTTTACCAGGCTTTTGACAGCTTAACTGTCACCAGGCTAAGCACGAACCTGTCACCTCCCCAGTCTCGGCCAGAGGTAGGGCATCTATCTTTACGAGAACGATGGTGGGGAGTAGTGGCCTACAACCTCGGGTCCTACAATGATCACACCGACAGACTCCCTCCAAAACTACTTGGTTTCAAAGCTGGACAATGTGGCACAATGGCGCTGTACTACGCCTGGGATGTGTTCTTCGTTACCCATGCCGACTAGCGTACTGTCTGAGCGGGTTTTAGCCTGCAGCTGGGTGGACATCATCACCGCTAAGCGTACATGCCTTACGATGACAGCGCGGACAGCGTGACTTATTAAGATGAATAAAGCCTGGATTTCTCATAATTTTCCAATCCTCAACCAGGTGAAGGAGCTAACACCTGAACATGATACCACTCCACTCCTCCTCCTCCTCATTTTCCTGCTCTCCTCCTTTTGGGTAAACAGTAAAGCAGAGGAAACGGCTATTTTGACAGGGCCCACTGGCTCTAGCTATAGTACGTATATAGCATTTAATTTTCTGGAGGGAGCCCCTACCCGGCTCTCTGTTTTAACAATTTTGGTGGACGTGCCCCTAACGGCACTCAATCTATCTCAATTTGTTATTGGAGGGCCTATGTCCCTAGACCCAGAACGAGATCCCTCTGTTTTTAAACAATTTTGGGGAAGCCAATACACGCGCACCCATCTATATATTTGTCTGGAGGCCACTCACTGCTCCTCTAGGGTTGACAAACTTTTTATTAGACTGGCCACATCACAGCGCATCATATTTACCTTGTACTGGAGGCCACCTACCTGCTCCTGTTTGAAAAGTTTCTTTGGACGCGACATGACAGGCAACTACAATTCTGTCATTTTTCTGGCAGGGCACACCACCCGACCTCCTCTGGTGGTGAAGTTTTTTGGACCTGCCACCATACAGGCAACTACAATCTATTCATTTGTTCCGGGGCCACCTACCACGCTTCCTCTGGTTTGAAAACTTTTTGGCTGCCACATGACAGGCACTCAATCTTCTTATACTTTTATGGGAGGGCCACCTACCTGTCCTCTGGTTTGAAAACTGTTTTTGGATGGCACAATACAGGCACTACCAAATTAAATTGTACTCCATAGCAGCCTCCCACACGTTCTGCCATTGACTACTCCAAAAGTTGCTACTCAAAGTCTCCATATCTCGCTTTCGTCCCATCTCATCTACGATTAGAACGCGGTGTGGGCGGCAGCCAATTTGGGTTGTTTTTCACTGGGATCCCATCAAAGTTTTTAACTTGTCGCCACCCTGCTTGTGTTATCCAACAAAATATCACTGGCAAACTTTATCATTTACAAATAGTAATTTCATCGCGCTCTTTGCGCATGCTGTTGCTACCATTCCCCTCACACCGCGCACGCATACTCCTACAACTGGTATCAAGAACCGCTATACACTTGATTATAACAAAAGGTTCTTAGGAAGTGGCTGTTGTGGGAGTAGCCAGCAGTACATGGGGCGGGATTGGCCACAAGCCTGCGCACGCTGGAGCGTACAGCTCAGTACCGTACCAGCAATCAGGCGCATCAATTGCGACTTCTTGCTGCATCTGTTTACATTCCCCTTCCACCCGCCAATTAGTCCATACAACTTATAAGAACGTTACTCACACTTTGATTCATACAAAAGGTTCTTAGAAAGTGTGCTGTCGGTTAGGGGGATAGCTTGCGCTAGACAGGGGCTTGGCTTGACAGCACTCGCTGGAATCAGAGCGGAGCGCCAGCTCCATGCGCAACGATCCAATAAACATATTTTAATGCTACTAGCACCTGATTAATCTACCTACTAGTCAATGCCTCCATACATGGTTAACCCCTTGTCACACGCGTGTCAGGCAGAATTATTGGGTTGTTTTCAATGGCTTCATGTTAACTTGTCGGCACACCTCGCTGTGTAATCCACAAAACTGTACGGAAACTTTTATCATGCTACCGATATTATTTGGCTACTTCTTGCCGCCCACCTAACTTGAGTGTGCCATCTCGGCTTACACACCCATTGGTATATGAATCCGGACTCCATTTAAGAGTAGGAACTACGCCAGATCCACTCTCTACAGCCTGCCGCTGCTGCCAGCATCACACATGCCGCCGTCTCAGCCTCCTGATTCCACTCCCCTATTTGTCAAGGGTCACTTGTGGTGTTGTTGTAGGATGCTATCTACTAGTCTTCAGCTACATGTGTCACTGTAGCTAGCTGTCATGCCCATGCTGTTGCCCATACTTTTGGCACTAATGGTGCGATTTAAGCAACCTCCAACGACCTCCAACGCATGCTGCCACCTGCTGTATCCATCACCCCCTCCTAACCTTTCCATTCCATACGGACATGTGTCCAGTCCGTTATTCTTGTTCTGAGGTCTCCCTCGAGTTCTTTGGTCGCCAAGCTTGCCTGTGGCAGCAGCCGTCCCTCTGAAATCCCGTCGAGTCTCCTTGTGTGACCCTGCATGGTGGCTCGTTCTCTCGGGAGACGCAGCCAATGCCTCGCTTCGGTGAAAAGTTTGTCCTCCATAAAGAGTTACCCACGAGACCTTTTAGTGTCGCTCATCTCTAAGATAATAGATCAGCAATATAAGTAGATTATATGTACCAGGGTAGATACACAGCTAAATGAAGAATAGATCTAGGATGCGAGTGAGAGCAGAAAATAGAAATCTGCTTGGTTGTGTCAGATTTGTAGGATAGATAGATAGGCCAGATTGGTAGACATACAAAGACAATATTATAGAATAATAAATAATAGACAAATGTGTGAGCGGTAGATGAAGTTTAGATCGATTGGATAGGAAATATACAAAGAAAAGGCAACGTCAATAAATTCCCTAACCCCTAAAAATGCCACCTCGGGGGCCCCTTTGTCGGTGATAGGCGTGAGAGCCCTTTGAAAATCCAACGCTCTGACCCCGACCTATAGCAGAATAGAAAGGCATAATGGATTGTACACAAGGTCATTGTGTAAAAGATGTACAACTTTTCAATAATGCCATAAATACCTTATTTTTTGAAACATTGACAACCCCATTTATGTGTTACTTTACACAACAACAACATACGGGTTGTGATTTTTCCGACTATAATCCTCTTCTAAATTGTAGAGCCTTAAGAACCCACAGTCTTCGATTTTCCGTCCTTTCCATAAAAAACAAGCCTTAGACACACCGTGTGTTAATACTATGTGTGGTAAAAGCTGCTCCTTTTACAACACACACCATGGTGGATATTCATAACTTTTAACTTAATTATGTCCACTGCCTTAGTATTTATCGTAAACTTAATAAAAACAAAATACCTCCTTGCTTGTGTCAAAATAACAAATAACAACTTGTTGTACTTCCACCAAAAAAACATTATTTAGGGAAAACTTAATCTATATATTAATCAGCATATCTAATTCATCCTCTGTTCCCGATAACTAAAGAGAAAGCCTCAGGGCGGTCCGGCACATCCACAGATGATACAGCAGATGCTTTCATAGCATATTACCCTTAGCAGATAGGCTTTGGGCAAAGCAAACATGTATAAAGCTTCCACTCACTTATAACTCATTCACCAGTCATAAGTAAATAAAAAATTCATGCAACCATATCAATGTGGGGCCCTAAGTGGCTAGGATGCAAATTACTGCTGGCAATGTAGTATTTATGTTAATATGCATGATGAGCTGATAATCACCAAACAAATCACATTTGTCAGAAACCCTCTATTATCCAGTTAGATAGGGAAACCTAAAAATGCAAACATTATATATTTTAAGAACTTGCATATTTTGTTACACGAGGTAATATACTGAAAAAACAACCAGAGGCTTTTATGTCACACAGTATCAATTTAATTATAACACCCAGTATGCTGAAGTTTTTTTTAAATTGAGCTGGGAATGAATATTGATTGCCTTGAAGGTTTAGGGAATTTTAATGTCACCTTTTAGAGAACAGTCGGAACATGCGCGTCCGAGCTATGCTCGATGAATCGAGCATTATGGTACCGAAACTGCTCTCGTTGGCTCGTGTAAACGAATACTTCGCCCATCTCGAGACAAATGGCGCTCCCTCCGTTTTGCTTTTTGATCGGCCAGAAACAGAGCCCATCACAAGCCATGAGACTCTTTCTACACCTCAAGAACACACCCCAGCATGACGTGGTACCCTTTACACGCGATAGCAGTGGTTTGCTGGCCATATCGATCGCCCCTCGATAACTAACTAAACCAAGCTAGCCTCTGGCCCGCAAGCGCATCGGATCATAATCGAGTCTCATGGACTTGGCCGCTAGGGAGAGAGCTGCGCTGGTCAGGAAAGCGTTAGAGGGTGTTTCATTAGCTTGCTGTTAGGCAGGAAGTGATTCTCAAAGAACCCAACGCCCTTCCTTAGGGCTAACAATAAACGTCTCACTTTTTTTTAAGTTTAATTTTGCTCTGTAATAACCATTTGGTGTGAGGAATGACAGCAGGGGACACTTGCGACCGTTGTGTTTAGCTCTTAAGTGGCTACACATATCACATCATAGCCAATACCGGAGGGGGAAAATGCAGTCGGGGTTGGATGATCGATTGGCAATAACTCATGTCATCACATCATCGGGCATAGTAGTGTGCTTCCTTATTCCATTTGAACTTGGCTAGAAAAATAGGCATCATAGGAGAACCAAACACACCTTCCTTGCAGCCGACGTAAGCGTTCTATATAGTTGATTTCTGGTGATCCTGCTGGTGGCTGTATTTCTTCGCAGTGCATGTACTTGCCAATTCTGAGCATTTGTAGTGAGACTTGCGACCAGCCTGTGTTTCTGCGCTATATGGCGCAAATATCCATACATAGAGCGAATGGCAAATTCAGTAGGGGTTGGCTTTCTATTGAGGCCTAAAACTCAGTGTCATCCCCCTCATCTGGCATAGTAGTGTGCTTCCTTTGATACTTGCTAGAAAATAGCCATAGGAGAATACAAACATGCTTCTTGAAAGCCTACAGAGCGTTGTCTATATCTGTGATTTCCTGTTGAGCTGCTGGGGGCTTAGTTTCTGCAGTGCATGTCACTTGCCAAGTCTGACAATTTGTGTTAGGACGCATTGCTACACCCGCTGGTGTTCTCGCGTAGTGGGCGCACATATCCATAGCAAAGTCCGAGTGGCAAAATTCAGTAAGGGGTTGGATTTCTATTAGGCATAACTCATTTGCATCTCATCTGGGCAATAGTAGTGTGCTATTCCTTGATACTTGGCTAGAAAATAGCCATAGAGAAACGAACAGATATCTTGAAGCCTATCAGTAGCGTTCTATATTATTTGATTTCCTGTTATCTGCTGGTGCTGGTATTTCTGTCAGGCTGGACTTGCCATTCTGAGCAATTTGTAGTGTACTTGCGGACCAGCTGTTTCTGCGCTTAGTGCGCACTATCCTAGCAAAGGCGAAGTTGGCAAAATTCAGTAGGGGTTTTGGATTTCTATTATCACTAACTCAGTGTCATCCTGCATCTCGCATAGTATGTCTTCCTTTGAGCTGCTAAAACACGGCCATAGCAAAGGCTTAGATTGTTATGGTTCTAAAACTCAAAAACAAAAAAAAACGAAAAAACACAAAAAAAAAAAAACACAAAAAAACCAAAAACCAAAAGAGTAAAAACACAAAAAAAGTTATAACGCTCATTGTATCGATTTTTAACCCGGTGCTAGGTTAGAGGACGAGGTCTGGGACGAGGGGCCGTCCACTACGGCCAGAGGGTCAGAGGGCCGTGTCCTTAAGGAGGGGTGAGACACACCACTGCGGAAGAAAAGGGAGTAGGGTCAACGCAAGCAGCTACCCTCCTAGTCCATGTCTGAAGTTACTTGGGACTCGTGGGAGGCACCTGTGAGGGCCCAGAACAGTGACGAACAGGTGATGTCGTGGATTAGCTGACATCTTACGAGACAATTTGTCATCACCGTCATCTTCACACACGTCCACTCACACAAGAATAGTCAAAATCACACTGAAATCCCCAACTCCTCAAAGCTCCTGCAGCCTCAGCGCCTCACAACTCCTACCACCCCTCACCCAATCAAAGCCTCCCTCAATCCCACCGCACTCCAAACTTCCCACCTCCTCCCGCGCCTTCGAACCACGAAGTGCTACCTAGAAGCACTACGCCTAACCCCCCCCTCTCCCATCGCCTCCCATTAACACCCCCCCCATGGGGCCTATGAATCTTACACTATAACTGTAACTATGACGTCTTTAAATGACAAATACACGTAGTTGTTCTGATACGAGCAGTATAAGCCAACAGCATTGTGTATTTTCCCTATCACTATCATTTAAAGGATGATACTCCTAGATCACCCTGGGGGGGCACATAACAAGCGCTGTAGGGTCAAACAACGCCTGGGATGGTTTTTTATTTGTCTATGTTCTTCTTGTTCGCGATAGTGTTCTTAGCTTTCACACCTTCCGGTGTGTTTTTTTCGTAATTAATCATTGCCCGCCCTTTCCCAGGAAAAGTTGGCATTTGAAAACCGGCCATATGAGGAACTGTTTTTCCGGACCCTTCCCCACATGTCACAAACCACTTGTACCGGTTGCTTATGCAGCAATTTCCATGCCCTAGGTTTTTTCCACCAGTCACGTCTGCCGGGGTGATGAATTGACCTTTGATTCGTACGTAGGATGTGGTAAAGGGTGTCCGACGATTGAGGACCGACACGGTTTGTTTCAAGACAGTTGGGGAGTTGCTGTCACGTGGGCGGAAGTCCAGGGGGCGATGCAGACTGAGGGATCGGAGGATGATGAGGTGACACGACCCCAAGCAGTGGGTGACGAGGCCGGTGTGAAACACAAGTGCTTCTGAGACGGGGAGAGTCCCTCGACTGAAACAGTGTTGTGGAAGAGGCATGGTGGGGACCAAGACGGATAGGCAAGGCGAGTGGTGCATCAGCCGCCCACTGTCAACTAGTGAGCTCCCTCCCGTGGGAGGGCTCTTGCGGACGAGGCTATCTTCAGTAAGTGGGGAGAAGTTCTTTAACGGAAACACCGGGATAGACCGGCACGTGATGTGGTGTGCAACAATTGTCCAGCAATCACAGCCTGCAAGAGGGTTCCTCCAAAGAAGCCACACTAGAGTAGTCATAAATAACCAACCTCTGCGAGGTAGGCAACTGCTAAGCACCCAGGGCATATCAACTCCGCGACCCGGCTGGCACAACGCACTAATTGCTCCTTCCCCTGTTGTCAGCTGCTAGGTCAGACCCCCTGACCCGGACCCTGGCAAGAAACCCCATGCGCTCGCCTCCAACGATCCTCCACATGCTCCACAGATCCACGCGTTCAGCCTCTCACATCCCCAACCTGGGCGGAAACGCAAATATAGTGCAAACCTCCCGCACGCCCAAGCCTTAAATGTCCACATCTACACCGATGGCTTGCTGAGATTGCTGCCCTAGGCTAGTAGAGGACGACCGTGCCTTTCGACAGCCTCATGGCGGTGGCCGCCACCTCGGTATTCTGGATCCCCAGCCGCCACGACTTTTTTCCCGATTGTGATGGTCCGTCCCAGCACCCACCAGCACGTGTCCAGACAAGCATCACGTGCCCTGACCAACGCCGTTTCTTGACAAGGTCCAACCGACCACGGACACGTGGACGATGCTGGCCGGACAGGGCCAACTATATAGTCGTGACGGCACAACACTGGTTAATTGGTGGAGGCGGGACCGAGAGTCTGACCTGGGGCTGTCATATACTGCCGCGCCGAGGAGTGCGGGGCCACTAGCGTACAGTGTGTGAGGCCGACTAGACCTACCGTCTCCTCCCAACCTCCTCGCCTCCACTCCCCCTCCACACTCCGATACGTCATGCGTGTCGCATGGCTGGCGCCATCAGTCGGTACAGCTCTGAGGCAAATGCAGCAGGTGCCTTCGCTAAGCGCCAGCAGGCAGGTGCTCAAACTGCTGAGCTCTAGGCGAAAACAGACAAGAACACACGCCCAAGTCATCTATTACAGGGCACACGGCGCAGATTGATCTGTGGACTGGACAGCTGAAACCTCAAAGCCGGAGAATGGTATAAGTGGTGGAAAACAGTCCGATAACCTGGTGGCGGCTCTGCCAACTCGGCACACAGTGTTGACACAGTGCCATGCCTGGCCCCATGTGTTAAAACTGATAAGATGCACCCGCAGGTTTCCTCAAGACTTACCCCACATCGGAGTCTGATTTAGCTCACGAAGGTGCGCCGCATGGCTGTCGCAGTTTTCAGGAAGTCCAGCCCACGATGACTGCCACTACTCAGGGCAGAGACGCTAGCTGCCGCCACTCAAACTGCCCTGCTCACGCACGACTGTCTTGCGACGTGTGCCACCGAGTTGGAATTCAATCCAACACTGACCATGTTATCAGAGTTTTACACACAGCAGCGACAGAGGCGATTTTAGACTGCCAGATTCAACTTCCACCAGAAACTGGTAGTTTCATGGCAGTCCAGCTTCATCACAGCCACAACTGATGGATGTGGACGGATTGGTCTGATATCTGTCAGGGGTGGAGTAACTTTTGAGGGTACAACAGATGGTCAGTGGCGTGCTGCCGCCATACATCAATCCCACCATCCCGCTTGCTTGGCCTGTTGAAAAAATCTTCTCCGATGGTAGTATTCCCTGGTGCAACTACCTCCTGTCTGAAGTCCCACTAATGGTCCAAGAAGTCTATGGTCGACTCTAGCGTAACCGACGGAAGGGGTGAAGAATACTTCCCTGTTTGATAGCCAAAGCTACCCTGAGGTCTGTCTTTTTTCAGTCGCACTTATGGTGAGGGTGGATGTGGAAGGACGTGAGATGAGGGTATGGAAGGGATGGGCAGAATGTTGGCGAGGACACGAGAGGGGACCATGTTGAGGTCCTTCATACTGTTCACGTCGTGTGATTGCGGCAACAGCAGAGGGAGTGGGAGGAGGTTTGGAGGAGAGGAAAATGGGACAGTCAGCGGCCAGGTGAGAGGGTAGTGAATTCTACGCGTTGGTACTCCTACTATTCGTGGCCGACATTATGGAGATTTCATGCTAGGTCCTGCCTTATCCACATGACCGCTCGCGTTAAAAGAATTTATCCAGACAGTTACGGTGGGTTTCGACTCTCTGGACCCACGGTACAAGCAAAAATCTTCCCACTCTCAGCCCGGGAGAGGGACGGATGGAGGAATGCATGAATACCAGTCAGCCTGGTTGCACAAGCTGAAACAGATATATTGTTCCCTTCTGAGCAGCGGCTAGCGGTCAGCGTGCGTAGTTTCTGCTGGACATAGCGAGGGGAGAGTAGTGTCGAGCAGGCAGCTTGTCCAGCACTGGCAATGGGACGTTTACAAGGCTTTGCCCAGGCCTTTATGTCACCTCCAGGCCACAACACGTGTTCACTTCCCAGTCTCCTGCCGCAGAGTAGGCTGAATCTTTAGCAGAAAGATGGGTGGGGAGTACGTAGCGACCATTAACATCGCTTTCCAAAGATACACAAGCTCCCTGACAATACTGGGTTTCCAAAGATGGACATGTGGTGGCGCAAGGAGCACTGTACGCCTTGGGGTTGTCTTTTGCCTGAACTGCCGCGAGCTTGTCCGAGAGGGTTTTCACGGTGCAGTGCGGTGGCACTATCACCGTAAGAGCCGTCACAGCCTGCTCGACTGACGCCCGCTGCAGCTGCGCTTATTAAATGAAACAGTCTGGATTTCTCAGAAATTTCCAATCAATCCACACGGTGGCATGAAAAAGAGAATGCTAACCTTGAATCAGGACTCCAATGTTCATACTCCTCTTCTCCTCATTTCCTCCATCTTCTACTCCTCTTTGGTACATAAAAGCAGAGGAAATGGCTATTTTTGACAGGGCCCAGTGGCTCTTGCTATTGTAACTTTCATTGCATTTATTTTTTCTTGTGAGATAGAGGCCAACTCTACCCGGAATCCCATCATGTATATATGAAACAATAATATTTGTGCAGTAGCCACGACTACATCATTCATGCGGTGTACTGTGCTGTTTCTTTTCGCTAGGAGGGGGTGAGCCACTACCCGGCCACGCTGTATTTAAAAAAATTTTTGGGACTCGCCACTACAGGCACTCACTCTATTCCATTTTACTGGAGGGCCACCTACCTGCTCCTCTGGTTTTGAAGACATTTTTTGGGAGTGCCAATACAAGGCACCCAATCTATTCCCATTTTACTGCAGGGCCACCTACCTGCTTCCTCTGGTTTGAACAATGTTTGGGGACTGCCTACAACAGGGCACTCACCGATTCATTTACTGGAGGGCCACCTACCAGCTACACTTCTGGTTTGAAACATTTTTGGGACTTAGAGGCCACATACGAGGCCGCGTCACTTTACATTTCGCTATTTGACTTATAGGCAAGTGGGCCACCTACCATCCTCCCCTGTGTGGTTGAACATTTTTGGACTGGCCCAACAGGGGCACTCAATCTATCCATTTACTGGAGGGGCCACCTACCTGCTCCGCTGGTATTGAACTTTTGGGGACTCGTCCACATAATTCACCACTAATTCCATTTAACAGCAGGGGCCACGACCTGCTTCCTCTGGTTTGAACATTTTGTTTTGGGGGGACGGTGCCACATACGTGCACTCAAGCTATTCCGATCTTTTACTGGCGGGGCCACCTCGCCTGGCTCTGGCTAGCTTTAGCGAACAGTTATTATGGGGACTGCCGTAACATACAGGCACTCATCTTACTTCCAATGTTACTGCAGGGGGGCCAACACCTACGAGGCTCCTCGGATTTTGGAACACTTTTTTGCATACTGTCCTCTAACAGCAACGTTCATCCTATTCCATTTTCAACTGCAGGCGTCCCCCATCACACCTGCGCGTCCTCTGGTTTGAACTTTTTCTGGTGACTATGCCACATAACAGGCATCTCAAAAATCTATTCCATTTTAAAAACTGTGAGGGCCCACTACTCTTGCATCACCTGGGTTTAAACTAATTTTATGGGTTGCTACATTAACGGGCTCTCAATTGTGCCATATATAAACTGGAGGGCCACCTCCATGCGCCGCGGTTTGGAAACAGTTTGTGGTGACTAAAATGTCCTACGTCAGCAGTGAGCAATCTAATCCCTTTATACTAGGAGTGGGCCACCCTCCTACTCTAGCTCCCTCTTTTAAAAATGTTTGGGACATGTTACGTTTTTCTCTAGACCATCAGTACAAGGCACGAGTCCATTTAAACTTTAGGGCCTCCAATAACAGCTCTGCACACTTGTCTCCCTGGTGGCTTACCAAATCAGGATTTCCAGAGATCGTACTGAGCGACACCACCCAGTTCCAAAAGTCGTCCATATACTGCCTCCGTACATCGTGCGTATTTATCAACGAGGTGTGTCCAGGCAAATTTGGGTTGTTTTCATGGGTCCAATCAAAGTTGTTAACTGTATACTGCGCCACCAACCGTGCTGTGGTTATCACACAATAATATCTTGCGAACTTTTACCATTTAGGGATGATATAATTCGTCAGCCACAGTCCGCTTCGTGCGCATCTTTTTTTCTTACTGCTCTTCCTCACCCGGCATATCCAAACTTATAGACGCTACTACACTTGATCTCTACTCAACATAATGTTCGTTCAAGAAGTGCTGTTTGGGGTAGTACCCCTAGAGACAGGGCGCATGTTGGTTGTCGAAAGCCTCTCGCCTGGGCACGGAACGCAAGCTCCCGGCCCATGCGAATGCGCTCTTCGCGGCCATCTGTTTACCTTTCCGACTCGACCAGTCGCGGCGCCATACTCCCAAACTTTGAAGAACGCTACTACAACCTTACAACACTTAACTTGTTCAGCTGTGATCCGAGATTCTGACCCGTGGGGGGGATGTTCATCTACTACGCCGACGCATAGAATTGCGGGCCTACCTCGGTCCAGGTCCCTCAAAGCCTACTATACCTCCTCCCGACCCCTCCTCCACCTCCTCCTCCTCCGAATTACATCCGTGGCATGGCGCCATCAGTCGGTTGGCTCAGGCACAGCATGCAGTGCCGTCCTAACTACAGCAGGCGTGCTGAAACTACTGCGAGGCCTAGGCGATATAAGGCACACCCACGCCCCAAGAGCTATTACAGGGCATGGTCGTCAACTCAAAGTTGTAACTTTGTGTCGCCACCCTGCTGTGTAATCCAGAAAAATATACTTGCAACTTTTACCAATCTAGGGGATATTATTTCAAATTTTCAGAGCGCTTCTTTGCGCATCTGTTTTACATTCCCTCAACACTCCGCCATATCCTACACTTTATAAGAACCTACTACACTTGATCTTATACAAAGCGAAGTTCTTGAAGTGCGTTGGGTAGTAGCCTATGACAGGGGCTTGGTATGGGCGAAAGCTCTCGCCTGCAAGCGGAGCGCCAGCTCCATGCCAATCCAACTAACATAGTTTTGAAACTGCAAGCACGTTAATCTACTCCTATTCATCTGCCTCCGCCCATGTACAATGTCCCCTTATCAAACGGCTGTGTCAGCAAATTTTGGGTTGTTTTCATTGCTTCCATGTTAAACTTTGGTCGCCACCTCTGCTGTGTTTCCTACAAAATATCCTGCCAAACTTTATCAGTACCTGACTATTAGTGTTGAGCGCTTCTTGCTCACCATCCTTTGGTTCCTCTCTCCACCCATTGGTTTGAAGCCTGAGCCATTTGGGTATGTCGCCATACTCGCTCTAGCCTGCTGCCTCGGCTTACGCCTCCTGCATGCCCTGGTCCCCTATAGTTCCAGGGTCAATTATTGAGATGTTTAGTGCAGCATAGCTTCATTTGTCACTCTTCAGGCCATCTGCTGTTTGCCCCACATAATTTTTGGCATACATGTTCGATTAGTGCTGCCTCAGAGGCGCTCTTCATGCTGCCCCTGCTGTTTCCTCGGTCCATATCGTGGTGTTTCCATCCTTTTCTGAGGTTCCCATGTGTTTGGCCAGCTTCCCTGGCAGAGGCCCTTGGCCCTGAAAATGCTCGAGTCTCCCTTGACTTCAATTGGGGGTTCTTATTCGATACCGAGCTACTCGAGCATTCGGAAAAGTTCGTCTCGAATAACAGTACCCCTGACGCATTTTTAGTGTTCGCCTCATCTTCGTAGTCCCTCTTTTCTTGCTTGGCTCTTAATTATTAAGGAAAACAACAGAACATTGAATAATTGAATTATTGATTCATTGAATAATGTTTTTTTCTGTTTTCTGTTTTTGCTTTTTCATTAGAACGCATGCAAGTTACAAATAAAACTAAATTAGCATAAATAACAGAGGTGGGTGTTCCAAAAGCTCAGCTGGGTGTCTAGGAAAAACCTTGATTACCTTCTGCTAGTTCTATTACTGCTGGAGCAAGGCCACTTGCTGTGTGAGATATGTTTCCCAACATGGCTGATATTAATAACAATAATTATAATAAATCATAATACATTTATTCATAAGCTTCCAACCTTCTAATTATTAGTGTTAAAAGTACATTGTAATACAATAACACGTACAGTCAAATACTGGTGGTTATTTATCTTAGGATTGGCATGCAGACCAAAATTTACCACTAGTAAAGACAAAGTTAGACAATCAAAATTTTTTTCAGTGTTGAGTTTGATATATCTTTAAAATCCAGATGTTAAAAAGTCCCAAGTTCGGTGCAATTCCCAGTAAAATGGTGCCATTTTGGCACAAATAAACTCCAGTCTTGAGCTGGCATCGGGAAAGTTTAAAAGGGGGTAGCGGAAGAATTTGGGACTTTTTAAAGGTTGCAAAAAACAGACATTATAACAACATTCATACACCCTTTTAGATAAAGTAAACCAAGGAAAAGCAAAGGAGACACGGACAAATGTCCTGACTAAAGCTAAATGTAGAAATAAGTAAATACTGTAATAAGTGGACCAGATTCAGGAACACAGACAAGACAGTGAGCCTTGCTACTAAACCCACCAAAGACCCCACCTGCTTACCCCATGTACCAAAGGTAGTACGGGACAACTAGATGACAATCCCTCCCTATGCCGAGGTGCAAAACATGAACCCAAGGTCAAAATAAAGCAGACAATACAGGAGAAGTCGACCGAGCTGGGTTACAACAGATGCAGATACAGTGTAATGCAGTAAAAAAAAATCACTAAACAGGAGAGAGGTCAAAATAACAAGCAGAGGTCAGGATAACAGAAAGTTAAAAATACTAATCAGAAAGAAGATTCACCAGTAGTGTATGAAAGGTAGGAAACCCTAATATGTGATCTCAAAGCCCCGTCCTCAAAAGTGTTTGGAATAGAGCTTAGAGATCCAGACAGCACAGAGAGCAGGAGAGGAGTGTAAAGCTTGTAATTCATCATGGGTTACCGATGGACCAAAGCTTAATCAATGAAACGGTGCGGCAAGTAAAACCCATGTTCACACTACAGAATACAATAAAAGCACAGAAATAAAATCAGCGCCTCCTCATTCGCATAGCACAGACAGAGGAAGACGCTAACAGAGCTGTTACATACAGTGTGCACAATTTATTGTAAATAGAAGTGCTGAGGGTTCTCCTCTCAGGAGTATTGAACACAGTCTCCCATTCATGATCTGAATCAGATTGTAACCCCTGAAGAGATCAATTTTAGAGACCCAACTTAAATAAGTTGTGGATTAATGAGAGCGTATTGATTCTTTATAGTAAAATTATTGAACTCACAATAGTCAATACACGGCATAAGCCTACAATCATACTAACCAACAAAAAAGTAACCTGCCCCCATGAGAGAGTTGGATGTTTGTATATGCCCCTTTTCTAAACTGTCTTATATTTATTACAGGATAGCTTTATGCGCTGGAGGGGTAGCAATCCAACAGTTGTAAGACCTATGTGGGGTGAAGGTCTCATCAGAAACTTTGTCAAAGACATCAGCAAAATTGGAAGTAGATTTAGACAGATTCACTTTCTCAGCCTGGACATCAGAAACAAGTAATGAGATGCAGAGAGAACAACTATATATGAGAATTATGAGCCCGTTTTACCAATTAACTAGAGGCAAAATCAAAGACAGCAGGCACATTATTGAATACAGTAATTTTCGTCCTATAAGACGCACTGGAGTATAAGGCGCACCATCAATAAATGCCTGCCAAAATGTCTAGGTTCATATATAAGGTGCACCGGAGTATAAGGCGCACCTGATTATAAGCATGAATGCCAGCAGGTGGCAGACCTGTGACAGTTTTAAGGCAGCTGTTGTCTGTAATGTGGTTCATATATACACGGCGCACTAGGACTAATAAGCGCAAAACCTTTGATTTCTGAGAAAATCAAAAGATTTTTAGTGCGCCTTATAGTCCGAAAAATACGGTACATAAAATTCCAGGAACCCTGTGAAAATTGATCCTACCTGAAAGATAATTAGAGGTGTTTTAAAACAAACCTTGCCATCCCTTAAAGGAGAAAAGTCAGCTTCTGTTACTAAGAATGGAGCAGAGCATCCAGATCTTAACCCCAGGGTAAAAAAAAACTCATATTGACAAAATTGGCCCTGAATCGACCCAAAAATTAGTTTGGGAAATACCTGTGCACCCAAGCAACACTCCTGAAAGTGGCTTAGGCACTGGAGTTTTCTGGCACTAGTTTCTTGGGACAGTACCTATCAGATGATATGATTGTTGGGACATGACTAGGGTGTAAGTTAACCTTTAAGCAGGAGGAATAGTTTGCTTTCAATGGAAAGGATACTCCAGCACTTCCACACAACAAACCAATGCATTTTGTCCAAAAGGCATTAATCATGGAATAGTTTGTTTTTCCATACGGCCAAAACAACAATGGGATGGTTTTAACCCCTTAGCGCTCCGCGCTGTAGCTGTACTGCGCAGCTTCCTCAAAGAATATAACACAACTATCTTTAACCTTGGATATCTAAGTATAAATTGTAACTAAAAATGGAACCTTTTCCCTATAATGTTTATATTCTGCTTTGAGATCCTCAGGACGTCGTTCAAATTCACCATTTGTTGTTTATGCTTTGGGAAGGAGAGGTCATCTTCAAGATTATCTCGCTGTGATCTTGTCAGTTCTTCTATCTTTCTAATCTCATAATCCCTTAGGAAAAATCACTCCTTTGAGTGCTCATTATTATATGTCTCATGGAATATCTACAACATTTGAAACAAGATGCTCAGCCCAAAATTAAAAATTAATGTGACATATACAGTAAGCTTATGTATACCCAAATGTATTTCTAGTCACATAGATGAAATAAGCTTTTTTAATTGATCTGTCTCACTTTGTATACTAAGTATAAAATTCTGAAGCTTATTTATTTTGCTGTTGTAACACAAAGACCCTCATTAGTCAAATACTATTAGTGGATACCATATATATATATATATATCTCATATATATTATATAACATTTTATCCCATTAAAATTGCCTACATGTTTTCTCTAGCGTGTATTCTCTTTACTGCTTTGCACATCAAACAATGCCCTATCACCCATTGAAATCCTATGTCAATGGCTACTATGATATAGCATGCCATGATAAAGCAATCATATAGCTTCTACTCAGTGTGGGAAACAAGTCATATCAACACGACCTTGCATCTCTGTTTTGGACTGTATTATGATCTTCATTTCGTACCTTGGGGGTTTAATGTTTCAATTTTGTAGCTACCACATGGGTTTTATTCAGTCCAGTGAGAGCTGTAAAAATTCATTTAAGCAGCACTTCATGCACTGAGCTCCCCCTAGAGGTGGCTGTGTCCAGCCAGTTTACATTTATCAGTGTACTTACAGCGGGTTTCATAAATTCATTTACAAATTCATACAAATTGGTGTTCAGAATGAGGGAAGCTGTGAGGTTCTTTTGTAAAAAAAAAAAAACATAATAGGGAAAAGGGAGCAACAACATTTTTTGATGATGCCTCATTAATGCCTATTGGAACAGTTTTTTTTCTTTTTTAACCTATTGTATACTAATCTTATTGGGAAAGTGGATTTTTTTTTCTACTTTGATAACAATGATGATTGAATACACACAATTTCTCGTCTTATATCAGAAGAAAATAAAACATATGTGATATATTAATAGTGTATTCTGGCAGCACAGCTTCAGATAACCATGTAATATATACATACTTCCAGTTCAAGGATATATCACTAAATGGCAGTTACGTCTACGATATTACAGGCAGTCCCCCGCCTTTTTTGTTGTAAAGGACCAAGGATTATCACTAAAACTTCATACAGACACATTTACAGCTTGATTAAATTGCAGTCTTGGGAACGAGAAAAATCACCCATGAAGAGCTTCACTAGAGGTCACAATGGGACAGAGGGGTCGTCTTCTAGGGTTCTCTTAGGTCGGGTATCCTTCAGTAGGGGACCGTCTGTAAATCTAAGAACATTCCATTATTCACTGACCTAACGTGCCAGACTCAATGCTAAATCTGTACCGGGTCCCTAATCTCAGTGTAATTTCAATAATAATAGTGGTTTCTCACCAATTGGGGAAAGAGACTTTAGGGACTCTGGAAATACCTCAATAGTTTCTTTTTAGCAAAATATTTTCAAAAATATAACAATAATGAATTTCCTGTCATCTGTATTAGGTTTTCCTGATCTGATGTTTTAAACAACATCCAATGCCTTGGAAAAAAAAAAAATATGTCAAGATGAACCAGACATCCGCTCTGTTTTCTGTGTATAATGGTCGAAATACTGGGAACCGCAGCTGAGGTCCTATTAAAGTATGTAGGAACTGAGCTACATCCACTATGTTAGAACTTAACATAGTAAATTAGCTGCTGCTAAGTTCAAGAACTCTTGTGACTATATTCTGTGTCCTTTATGTAATGCATATGAAATATCATTTTTTAATTTAAAAGTAGAAGCAAAAGTTCTTTTACAACTACATGTCCGACTATTTTTGATATATCTTTGAATTCATAACAGATGTGTCAGTATAGCCATTCTGCCCTAGTTATGGACAATATATTATACCTCCAGATCTGAAAATAAAGCGTCCTTTGACTATTTTGCTTCCTACAGAATATGTTGGGCTCACACTTATGAGCTCAATGATTCACGAGCCTGTCTCTTCCTGTCCTCCTTACTTCTTAACTGTACCAGCAGCTGCTATAGTAAGGCTTAGTGGCAGGCATCAATTCTTATTATACAGTGGTGAGATGGAGGATGGGAGTCATCTTTACTTAATCCTGTTGATCACTGGTAAATGATAGCAGCAATTAAATACAGTGTACAGAGGAAGTCATCAGTAACAAGGGGAGTGAATAGAGAACGCAGGGTTAATAGACTTATTTACACTCTCATTGTAGTTTTGCATAAACAACACAACTCAGATAGGAAAAGTGGTCTCCTAAACTGTGTGTTTTTCTGGCTGGTCCCCAAAACATTAAAAAAACACTAAACATGTTAGGGCAAATTTCGTAACGTCAGAAACGCGTTTAGTTTATGAAATGGATGTAAATGGCTCTCTATATTGGATCAATGCCCATGTTCTAATTTTAGGGACAGGTGACGGATCACCTATAAAGTAGAAGCATGTCCTGTCAGGTCTGTTTTTTCATGGATAAGCTTAGGAACTACAGAATTTTTATGGAGGATATATGAAAAGATGGATTCAGTTTTTTTTCTAATGTCAAATCGGGCGTTGTGATAATTGTGATTTCCTGAACAAATACCGCTAAACCCCTCTCTGGACTATTGCATCAACAAGTGAATATAATTTTATTTCTGGCACAATTAAATACTCCTGAAATGCAGGAAATGTCCTTTCAACATTCTCTTTCATTAAGCATCTCACCTGATTACCTATGAAAAAAAGTCTCGTTTAAGTTTTTGTGACTTTTTTACCACTAAAAAGTCACACTGGCACACTTTACTAAACACCGTGAAGTTTGCCTTTGTAGCCTGCAGTGCCTGTGGCATAGACTTGAACTGCTAATACCTTGCCATACATGAGTATGCAGAGTATTATCAAACAAGCAATCAAATGTTTGCTTGTTCATGTCCCATGGTGGAACAAGTACAAAATAAAAAAAATGTTTTTTCAATAAAAAATAAGTGTATAAATCACTAAAAATGCTCATAAGCCCGCAACACCTAGTAAGGAGCATATATAACGCTCCCAACAGTCTAAATCATGCACAACCCCACATATATAGTATCACTGCTTTCGGTAACATCCATAGAATAAATTAATAACTATTGAACTCCGCACGATTAACGCCATAAAAAAAAAACTGTTAACCTTCAAAAATGATATTTTACCTATTGACTCCCCAAAAATGCATAGTCAATGATAAAAGTGATCACAAACATACTGTTGCACAAAGTACCACTTCCCTACAGAAAAACAAGCCATCAACCACCTCCGTAGACTAAACGTAAAAATGTTATGCCACTTGAAAGACGGCGATGCAAAACGGAAGATTTTCCCCCACATAGTTTTTATTTATTTGTCAATTTAGTAAAATATATAAAAAATTCATGTCTGTATCGACCCATAGAATAAAGATAATAGATTTTGGCATACGCTGAACACGAAAAAACGTAAAAATCCCTACAGAATTGATGCTTTTTCTACTCGTGACTTTCAAAAAAAGTTTCCTAAATTTTCAAAAATCAGGGATACAATCCAAAATGTTAAAACTGGAAAAGCATCTTATCCCACCCAAAAAATGCTGTCACATGGCCCAATAAAGAAATAATAGCGAAAATTTTATAGCCTACAAAAGGGTACAATGAGGAACTAAAATCCTAGCAGTTGCGAGTGTGCTCCTTCCCTTTCTGCGCCTGCTGTTTGCCCATAAAACAGTAACATATCCACATTGGGGGTCTCTGTAACCGGGCGAAATTGCAGAACAAATTGGTATGGTGGGTTCCTCCTATTTATCTTTTGGAAATGTGGTACATTTATAGGGCCGAAATGAACATATAACCTCAAAATTACCTTCTAATTTTCACCTCCATTTTGATTTAATCACTATGAAGATCTCACGGGTAACAATCTTTTTTCTGATAGTATGGGGGGTGCAGCTTTGAAAATGGGTTGCTTATAAAGGCGGTTTTTAATGCAATTATGTTAAAATTCATTTCAAACATATTTTCCCCAATATCACAGTCTTCTGAAAATACGGACATCGATAATCTATGTGTAGCCATTTGACATCAAATAAATTATCCAGACATTTCAAAAATGATGAACATGTAAAGTAGACATAATATGGAAATGTTACTCAGCAACTTATTTATTTTGTAAATAATCTTCTGCCTGAAAACGCAATGATTTTGAATCTCGAAATGATCTTTTTCTAAAAAATTCATAATTTTTTTTTTTCTTTTTTTGTAAATACACGCAAAATTTATCAGCAACAATTCACCACTAAATGATGTCAACATTGGAAAAAAAAAATCTTAGCATCGGTTTTTGATAAGTAACATTGTTCAAAGTTATAACCAGATAAAGGTAACGCAAGTCAATCTCACAAAATTGGACTGAGCGTAAGCTACAAAATGGCTGCGTCCTTAAGGGGTTAAAGAGGACCTGTCAAGCCATACTAAGCTAGTATTCGGCTCCTAGAGCTCTCTCCAATGCAGCAAACCTTACAATAACTGCTAGCTTTATCGGAACCCCCGATAGCGCTAGCAGACAATGCTGCGAATACAATAAAAACGCCGACCCGCGCACAGTGACTGGCCTATTAAGGAAGGGGCGGGGCTAGGGCGTGACTTTGCACATGAGCGTGGCCGTCACCCACCCAGCTATGGATGGGGCGGGCAGTCTTGGAAGAGACTGCGTCGCGACCGCCCCCTCATGAATCATGCTGGACCACTTTGAGTGCGGTCCAGCGTTTCTATTGTACTTTGCAGACCAGCGTCTGCTAAGGGTTTATCGGAGGGTATAAACAGTGCGCACTGCATGATACCGCTAGGAGAAACGATGACAATTCCAATCCGCGCCGAATACACCGCTTGCCCACAAAATATCAACATTAAAGTTCAAACAAAACCACACCCAGGACCTCCTCTTATTGTGACACCATCTTTCCTTTCAGGATCTTTTCCCTTGTGAAAAGCGGGTGTGGTTTTATTTGGTTTTTGTGTGTAGCTGTGGCTCGGTGATGACAGTTTAACCAGTCTGCCTGTGCAGGGGTGGTGGACAACCATCCATTACTCCCTGTATATTTGCCATTTCTATTAAAAGATCCTGGTTAATTCTTCGTCTTATTGCCTGAGCCTTTTTTAGATTCTATTTAGAATGTACAACTACTAACAACTACTCGCTTTTGTTTCTGTCTACTCTGCTTACTTGGCTTTCCATTGGTTTTGGCCTGACTTTGTTTTGCCTTGCTTGTCCTGTATTTGTTTTGTCCTCTGTGTGTGTCTCTTTCATGGGCACATTATAAGGTCTGCGACCGCATTTCCATTTGGTTTCCCTACTATTTCCATTTTGCACGCATTTAACAGGGGTTTTTAGCGTGTGATTGGGATTTTGTGCAATCACGACGACACAAATCGGGGGGGCGGGCCGTCAGACAACCCTACTGATTCGGACGAGCCTTGACTTTAAAATTCAAATTGTGTCCAAGACGTGCACTCACATCACTGGGGCAGAAGTTGAACTCCGAGGGCCCTGAGCGTTGAAGCAACACTGCGGGATCTTGGGCTCACAATCTTTTGAATCGCGGCAGACTTCATCCTCGCGACAACACACCCCACAGGGACCGGTTTAAGTAAAATGTGCCCCAATGCTCTTGGCACTACCTTGCTATGAAGATCTATTTAGTATGATGTACATATAAAATTTAGAACAAAGAAAAAAAATAATAATAAGAAATGGAAGAGAGATATCATAGTCAAAATTAAATCAGGTTAAGCCATAAAACAAGAAAATGTCATTGGAAACAATAACGTTTGTTAACAACAGTATATTAATCCTCAGATTTTAAAAAAAGATGTAATGTCAAGACAGAAATAGTGCGGAGATGACTTTAGCAACAAATGTAAATATAATTACAATTGCTCTCACTTGATCAGACAGAAGCAAAAGAGATGTTAAGACATGTACTTGTCTAAAATATTACAAAATAAACAGAAAGTGGAAAGAGTGTCAAAACTTATCCTTTATTCACAGACGGGGATTCTATTACCTGACGCCTTTGGAAGGCTACAGTAGACAGCACTTTTGTTGGAAGCGAACTTTTCTGTGCCCAATTGACTAAAGACGCTGTTCAATAACGTTACTTGTTTAATTATTAACATTTTTTTTGCATGTATGTTTAGAAAGGATGGCAATGCTCTTATAATGCATTACCTTTTAATTCCTTATCTGTCTGCCCACGCTATTTAAACTTTTTTTTTTGTCAACGCCTCTATACCTCTGAACTTTTTTAATCACCTGCTGTATGGGGTTCCTGTTTTTTTTGGACATAATGTAGTTTTTTATTAGCTCAATTTGGGTTTTAAATTCGCATACTGTTGAACTTTCTTAACCCTTCTGTGCAGTATATTTACAAAAAAAGAACACAAACTGACATTGTTTTTCTAATAACATTTTCTACTTTATTGGTGGACTAAATGAATTTTATTCCCTGTGTTCTATCTATTTAGTGGCAATATACTGTCGTTTTCGTTCATGCTTACGGAAGGAATTACTACAGCAGCCCGGGCATTCCCCTGAAGGACATCCTAGGCACCCCACAATCGCTACTGCAGAAGTGCAATGCACCTGTTGACCTTGGCTCACAAATAATAAGTCACAGGATGTTAGAATTACTTTTCTTTTCCAACTGTCCTGTTCACTGTTCGTGCTAAGGATTGCCTGTGATAACACAGTATAAGAACCAATGTACACGCAAACTTCTGATGCAGTGCCATAGAAAGGCGTTGCATCAAAATAAAGGACCCTTAATGACCTCAGTTTAAACCGCAATATGGGGTTTTTTAAACAGTCCTGCAACAGATCTATAAAAAAGAGCATGTCCTAGTCGGAACAGTTTTCTCCATGGATCGCTTACTGCGGGTTCTTCCAAACTACGGCCCGCGGGCCAAATTCGGCCCGCGGACCCTACGACCAGCCCCCCGACACGTGTGTCGCCAACGCCCGGGCCCCCCGCGCATTCGCCAGTCGGGCAGAAGCTCCTGCCTGTCCACTGTATAGTGCTGTGCTCGTGCTATAGTTGGCTAACGGCCCGCTTCGAGCACGCTTAACTGTAGCGATGTGCCGGAAGACAACCCCACCCCGGCGCACATCGCTCATAACGCACGCCCTTCCCTGCCAGGACGCGGTAAAAAAACCAAGAAGTAGAAGACGCGCCGCGGGAGACCTAGTAGTACAGGGTTTTTATTTTTTATCAAAAAAGGGTGCATAGGAAACAATAAATTATAGGGTAGTGTAGGAAATAATTGTAATTATGAAGGGGCATAATAGGAATAATCATTATGAGGGTCAGCATATGAAATAATTAATTTTAGGGCAGCATAGAATAATTAATTATTAGGGGCAGAATCGGAAATAGTTAATTATGAGGGGCAGCATAGTAAATATTAATGGTCTGGGTCTAGGAAATTAATTCTTATGGGGGCAGTCTAGTAATTAATGGGGGGGGCTTATCATAATTACTGGAGAAGGGGGTGTCCCAGTATCCATTATATAATAATTAATTGTGCCAATATATAAATAGTTAACAAGGGTGTGAAGTATATTAAATAATTTAATGAGGGGAGTCCAGTGTATTACAGATGCGGTCACATGTACCCATTTAGTTTTAACCACACTTTAGTTCCGCCCTCCAACGGTCTGAGGGGACATGAACGGCCCCCTATGTAAAACGTTTGGGGACCCCTTGCTTAGAGTGTATAGTTTTTATGGCTCCATCAAAAAACAAGTGCCAGTGAGTGAGTCAGTAGAATAGACAGAAAAAAAAGAAATGTGTTTGTTATTATGCTACAGAGTTTTGTGTCCAGTCTTGTCAAGGTAGCCTAAATCTTATGAATACTTCTTGCTTTCAAGACAGAGAAGAACTCATGAGATATCAGAATACATGGAGTAGGAAGGGGTATAGTAGGCAGGAAAAAGTCTCTAGTGTCGCACCTTAAGTTTCGCAAGGATGTGTATAATTGACATTTGGGAGATTATCAAAGTGTCTGAGAGTCAGGACTGTGTTTAGGTGCCCATAGCAACCATCAGATATAAGCTTTCATTTTCCCTCACCTGCTTAGTAATTAATAATCTGAGCTCTGATTAAGTTGATTTGGGCACCTGAACCGTTTCTGCTCTTAGACGATTCTGAATAAATCTCCCCATATTGGGGGGGCCCCCCCCCTTTCTTAAAGAGAAAGTTGATTTTATTGGCCTTCTATAGGCAAAATACTTTACTTATAATGTTAACTTAACCACTTTACCCTACATTTTTCCTTCAATTCTTCTTCTTTTCTGTAAAACGCTGACCTTTTCTGTATAAGATATAAAACCAGTGCAATTGGCTCTGGCCGAAGTTTTCAAAGGTTATGTCCTTATAACTCAGTAATGGTAAATCATTCCTGCCAATACCTCAGAAGACCTCTTTAAAAGGAGAGGCAATCACGCAGCTAAAAGCGTGAGCTTGAGGCAGAGTATGACATTTTAATGAAATCCATTAAAAATGTGATTATTTTTTTCATTTCAATTGTTCTTTCCACCTATTCTGTTTGTAATGGTATTGAATAACATCTTAGCATATTAAAGTAATAAATAAATGAGTCTAATGCTAATGCGAATATTTCATTTCACTTTGAAAATCCCCGTAAATGAGCTTTCTATGTCTAGCAATGGTTTAATTTTATATTTGACATGAATCACTGAAATTCCTAATACAAAGAGATAACGAAAAAAACCAGAATATAGACAGAATAACACTTTTCCAGTTTTCAAAGAAAATAGAATATATAAAACTGAACTGATACCATCTTTACTATACCCAGAAAATGTCCCCTTCAGTCACACAAAGCCATACACTTATCGGGAACAGATAGGTATCACGATAACAAGCCACATCTCCTCTGCAGAGCCTCCAAATGTCTTCACTAAAAAGATGCAAATAAATTCAATGCATCATATTCTTATTGCTGCTTACGGCTAACACGCTGAGGAGGGCAGGCGCTTTTTTTTATTGATGTGACCACGTCCAGTATATGGACAATTGCGCCCAAAGTCATTCCACTAGAAGGAAATATGTATCACATACAAATGGAATGCTCAGTACGGATTTGTTCTTACAACCTCCTCAGTTTGTTTACTTCTATATTTTGACTGTTCTATTTCTTTCTTCTGCCTTGTTCTGTTTTTGGTTTTTTTTTGGTTAGGGATGTGTCATCATTTTATTTATATGCTATTTTTAATTTTATCATTGTAGAATTTATTAACGATCATTAAAGCCATCTTGAGGCCATACAGGATTGTAATAATGTAAACTCACATCCACCATTTATATGCTACATAACACCAAGACAACAACCCCAAGTGGGCCTAATGTATTTGGCGATGTGTGTCTGAGTATGGCCGCTTAGCTTGGATGTCACGGTAGCTCTCTTCTCCGAATCTTGTGCCTCTTCCACCATGCAGGGGCAACAGGTTGAATGCACGAAAGGGTGCCGCAGTGTTCATTCCCTCCACTATGGGGGATGGGGCGGTGCCTTAGGTTTTTCCCATTGCCAGCCTAGGTTTTAATTTCCCAATAGTAAGCTGTTGGCCAGGCTGGACTTTTCTATGTGTAGATTACATGTAGGTCGGAACAGTACTCCTTGCATTCCATATACCCCGAGGCCTTATTCCTTTCCAGGGCAGCTGGGTGTAGCTGGGTAGTCCTAATAAAGCCAGACAAAATTTAACTAATCATGCTCCTGATTGCCACTTGCTAACAATATCTGGGAGAAGATGTTACTTTTTCCCATTAGTGAGTGTTTGGCTGATGGTGGCTTAGCTTAGCTTTTTGAGTTCCTTCTCAAAGCAGGTATCGTATATATGAAATTATAGGTCTGTGCCCTTCCTGGTGTGGTATGTCGACTGAAATTCCTGTCGAACTGAAACCGGCTTCTTGCCTTGAGTTGGGGCAGAGACTTGTAATGGCTGTATTCTCGGTTCAAGCATGGCTGGAACACAGCTTTAAAAGCTAGCAGATCTCTCAAACAGCAATGACCATGGAACACTTTTGTAGGAGAAGACATATCCACAAGAACCAGGGCAGAGGTCTTTTTATCCCCTTTGCTTCAGTCCTTTTAGATAACCATCCAATCAGGAATCGTCTGCATGCGGTGTGCACCTAGCCTTTCTGCTGCCTGAGGCGAGCTATAAAAGACCCCCCCCCCCCCTCCGCCATATATTGTAAATATATCAGGAGTTAGGACCAGACCCAAATCAAATATTGGTTTTGAATGTGAAAAGCAATGCCAATACATAGATCATCCACCGTGTACTATAGAATAAAACACAAGCGAGCTACTAAAAGAAATACACTCACGCCACTTATTAGGTACCCCCTGCTAGTACGTTTGGACCCCGTTTGCCTTCAGAACTGCCCTTAATTTCTTCGTGGCATAATTCAACAAGGTACTGGTAGCAATTTCTCAGAGATTTTGGTCGCATATGACATGATGCATCACACAGTTTCCGCAGATTTTGTCGCTGCCATCCCATGATGCGAAATCTCCCATTGTTCCATCCACACCCACACCCGCATCCCAAAGATGCTCTATGGATTGAGATCGGCGTGACTGTGAGGCATTTGATACAGTGAACTCATTGTCATGTTCAAGAAAACCTCTGAGATGATCCATCCAGCTTTAATGACATGGCGCATTAATCATGCCTGAAAGTACCTCAGATGTTGGGTACATGGTGGTCATAAAGGGTTGGACATGGTCAGCAAACAATACTCAGTAGGCCCAAGAGTCCAATAAAAATCTTCCCCACACCATGAAACCACCACCACCAGCTGAACCGTTGAGACTTGCAGGATGGTATCCATGCTTCATTTGTTGATGCCAATTCTGACCCTACCATCCCTAATATGTCGCAGCAGGAATCGAGACACATCAGACCAGGCCGTTTTTTTCCAATCTCTTCTACTGTCAATTTTGATGAGCTTGTGCAAATTTTAGCCTCAGTTTCCTGTTCTTAGCTGAAAGGAGTGGCACTGGTGTGGTTGTTTCTGCTGCTGGTAGCCCATCTGCCTCAAAGTTGCCATACGTGCGTTCAGAAATTCTCTTCTCCACTTGGTTTGCAAACGGTGGCGATTTGAGTCACGGTTGCGCCTTTCTATCATCCTCTACCAGTCTGCACATTCTTCCCTCTGACCTTGGCATCACCAAGGCATTTCCACCGCCCAGAACTGCCGCTCCTGGATGTTTTTTTCTTTTCGGCTCATTCCTTCTGTAAACCCTAGAGATGGTTGTGCGGAAAATCCCAGTAGAATCACAGTTTCCTAAATACTCAGACCAGCCCTTCTGCACCACACCATGCCAAGGTTCAAAGGCACTCAAATCACCTTTCTTTTCCCCATACTGATGCCTCTGTTTGAACGCAAGGAGATTGTCTTGACCATGTCTCTGCCTAAAGAACACTGAGTTCCGCCATGTGATTGGCTGGTTAGAAATAAGTGTTAAAACGAGATTTGGACAGGTGGTACCTCTACAGTGGCCGGTGATTGACTACAACACTACCAATATATAAAATCAATACCAGCGGCCACCGACATACCATATAATACCTACACTGTGCCCCCATATACGATATTAAATACATAACCGCGTGCCGCCATATACCATATAACACATCAGCGTCGCCATAATACCTATAATAATACAGTGTGGCCTCCATATAACCATATAATACTACGCGTGCTGCCATATACCATAAATACATACACTGTGCCCCATATACATATATACAACAGCGTACCGCCATATACCATATCATACATACAGTGGTGCCCTCCATTCCATATATACATCACAGCGTGCCGCCTAATACCATATAATACTACCTGTTCCCCCATATACCAGATAATACATACAGTGTGCCGCTATACTCATGTAACACAATACAGCGTGCCGTCCATATACCGTATAATACATATGCAGCGTGCCGCCATATCCGTATAACGACTACAGCGGTGCCTCCATATCCATATATTACTACAGCGTGCCGCCATATACCATATAATACATACACGTGCCCCATATACCATATAATTACATACAGCTTGCGCCATATACCTATAACACATACAGCGTGCCCGCCATATACCAATCAATACCACAGCGTGCCGCCATTATCCGTAGAATACATACAGCGTGCCACCATATACCATATAACACAATACAGTGTGCCACCATATACATATAACCATACGCGTGCCGCCATATACCATATATACATACAGCGTTCCGCCATATACCATATATACATACATGTGCCTCATATACATATAATACATACAGCTGCCATATTCCCCTTTCCCGACAATTTGACGTAATAGTACTGCATCCCCCCCCCCGCGGGAGGGTGCGTTCCCGCAAATGCAGTACTAATTACGTCAGCTTGGCGCGCCGGCTCCTGAACGGAGCCGGCGCCAGAAGCTCGGGTGTCGCTATATCATTATAGGCTGACACCCCCACTTAACAACACCCGCGATCGGAGGCTGTCGAGGCGGCGTGTCGAGGCATTTAGTCAATCTAAGGTGAATCGGACCCCCCCGCGGCGCTTACCCGTGTGGGGGGGTCCGCTGGCTCTATCGCAGCCCGTACTGGCCGGTGCCCGGTCTGCGAGATCTTCTCCCTCC